>JAOTQR010090327.1:0-77228 GCA_025774065.1 Solanum ossicruentum
TCCCTTCATTACTTAGCCAATTATATATATAAAATAGTCCTAAATCAAAAGTAAATTCTAAATATAAAGAAACTCTAATTCAAAAGCAAATTTTGAAACTAAATAAATAAAAAAAATTAATTAAGAAAAATAATGAAAAGATAATTTATTTAAAATAAGTATTTTAATGAATGACAAAAAGTTCAACAAAATTCCTAAGGGCCTTCACGCTTTTAGTATAATATAGATTATTTTATCGTTTCAAGCATATTAATTTTGCAATGCTTTTCTTCACTAAAATGATCATTCAACATATATTAATTTTTATCGAACATAAAGTTCATCCTTTTCACCTAAAGATATTTTTATTGTATAAGAGTTGTTTTCTACAGTTTTTGTTAGTGCTAATATTATTTTGATGATGATTATTGTGTAGGAACCAATAAGGATGCCAACACTCACAACAAAAAGGAAAGCATAATGACTGAATAATAACAACAATTACATTACTATGTTGATAGACTGAAAGGAAAGAAATCAATGGATAAGAGAAGGACAAATCAAGACCTAATCTGGAATCAATCAAAGATCTCAATCTACTAGAAAATAAAAGGAAAGGAGTAATCAACATCGAGTAAAGTTGTAGAAAAAGGAAGCAAGTCAAGCACCAATAGAGGACACTGTCAGCAGATCAAATCAAGGAAGCAATCGAGGTACAAGATCTACAGATCGAGAAAAATAATTGGACAAGTCAACCTTGAAGATCTGGAAGTATTCCCTGTCAAGAGTCTTCAACCTTATTCTCGGAAAAAAGACTCATCACTGCCTCAATCCAAGAATCAACTCCCCTGGAATGTCATCTCTTCTATAATAAAAAGTGGCATCCAGGATATCTCAAGCTCATACAAACCTATTGCTTTCAAAACCACCTTCGAAACTCTTCGTCTTTAAGCAATTCATTGTAATCCTTAGTTTTACTTTGAAAAAGAAAAAGAGAGAGCAAAGAAAAAAAAATTTTGAAAGAGAGGATTGTATCAAGAAAAAAAAACAAGAAAAATATTGAGAGTTTTAGTTTAAGTTCTTATTCCTTTGTAACCACCATTTTTGAAGGCTTGAAGAGACATCCCGTGCAACCCAAGGGGATTGGACCTAGGATTCACATTGAATGCAAACCAGTATAAAAACATATGGTGTAGAATTTTTCTTTTACACACAATTTTCTGCAAACTATTTTACTGTTCATAGTCGACTATTACTTAAGCTAGCTGACTATCTGATCTAATAGTTTTAAATTAAATTAAGGAAAAAAATTCAATTCACCCCCCTCCCTCTTGCATTTTCAATTTGTATCAGAGCCTGGTCTCACTACTTTATTCTGTCTAACAGCAGATGAGAAAGAAACATGACAAATCAACAACAAACAGTTGGAGCCCTGTTTCAAGAGGGAACTTCTCAAATCAGACCTCCTTATTTCAATGGGAAACACTTCTCTCACTGGAAAATAAGAATGGAAACATTCATAAAAATTCTATGATGTGAAGATTTGGAGAGTTATCAAGCTAGGTGACATTCCCATTCCTGTGGCCAAACCAACAATTGAAGTCAAACAAGCACTGAAGGTAGCCAAGCTCCAATCATACCCAATTTGTAAAACTACACTAATGAGCAAATGAAAGTCATCCAGTTTAACTCTAAGGCTAAAAATGTTCTCTATAATGCTATCAGTGGAGAGGAATATGAAAAGGTCTATAGTTGTGAAACTACCAAGGAAATGTGGGACAAATTAGAAGTCACCTATAAAGGAACTAACAAAATCAAGTAAATAATTGTCAGTCTATTGGTCTATGAATATAAACTGTTCCAAATGAAGGAAGGTGAATCAGTAGAAAGTATGTTTGCTCGTCTCAGCAAGATCATTAGGGAACTCAAGGCTACAGGCAAGGAATATCCACCCATTAAGCACATTAGAAGGATCCTCAAAAGTCTTCCCCCTCAATGGCATGCCAAAGTTGTGGCTCTTGAAAGCATGAATCTTAAACACCTCACTTATGATGAAGTCAGAGGTGATCTGATTGCTTTTGAAAAAACACATCTAAATAAAAAGGCAAAGGAGGATGATAAGAAAAAATGTATTGCATTCAAATCCACTGATGATAATCAAGTTGACGAAGAAAATCTAAATAAAGATGAGATTGCATTGATAACAAAATCAGTGATGGAAACCTTCAGTGACAACATAAACTAACGGAGAGGTAAGCAAAATTATTCTAAAAATAAATGGATTACTAACTAAAATAAAAATGATGGCAAGTGATATGAGTGTGGTAAGTTTGGACATACTGCAAGTGAATGTCCTGAAGCCAAACGGAGGTACTCTCAAGGACAATCCAAAGATAGAACATTTACCAGTTGGAGTGATGAGGATACATCAAAATATGATAATGAAGATAATTTCAAATGTTTGTTTCATGGCTATAGGAGAAAGCAGTCAGGTAAACAATGATTTTTGCAAAAACTATCTTGATTTGAAAGTTCTCTTAGATCATAGACTTAAAATAATCTTTTGAGAATCTCAGATCCATATAAGATGAAAAAAATGCTTTAGAAATAAAACTTAAAGTTTGCGCTGTTGAAAGAGATATATTGGATGAAGAGAATCTTGATCTTAAAAATCGCTTGAAAAATATTCAAAAACATTTCATCCCCAATAGATCTTTTAAATCGACTAATTCTCAATATGATTTTTCTAGTCATTCTGGTTTTGATCAACCATATAAAATTTTGTGTCATTACTGTGGTAAATCTGGTCACACCCACTCCAAGTGTCAATTTTGTGACTCATAGCCATCCAATATTGTCTGAAAAGTTAAAGGTACTGCTAACCAAAAGGACCCAAAATTATTTCGGTACCTAAAAATCAAAATTGAACTTGCCTTGCAGGAACATTGCACTAAATCTAAAGGGAAATGGTATCTCGATAGTGGATGTTCAAATCATATGATGGGCAATAAATCTCTATTCAAATCTATAACTAACTATAAGGGAGGAAAAATTCTTTTTGGAGACAACTCCACTAGAACTGTAATTGGCATAGGCACGATCTCATTCCACGAGTCCTGGGACATTACAAATGTCTACCTCGTGAAAGGGTTAACGTTCAATCACTGAACATCGGTCCACTATGTGACTCTAATTTGGAAGTAAGATTCAGAAAAATTGGATGCATCATTGAAGATAACACAGGAAAAGAAAGTTTTCCTGGAAGTAGAGATAGAAATGTGTATATTCTTGATGCCATCAAAGGAGCTACTGAGCACATCTGTCTAGCCTCTATGTCTGAAGATCCATGGATTTGGCCCAAAAAGTTAGGACATGCCTGCATGAGACTCATTGAAAAGCTAGCTAGACTTGATCTAGTTATTGGACTACCTAAAATAGACTATACCAAGGATCACATCTGCAACACATGTCAACTAGGTAAGCAAACTAAAAACTCCTTTCTAACAAAAGATGATGTATCTACCACAAAATATTTGCAGCTTCTTCATATGAACCTCTTTGGTCCCACTCGAACAACTAGCATTGGAGGAAAAAGGTATACTTTTGTTATAGTTGATGATTATTCACATTTTACTTGGGTAATATTTTTAGCTAATAAATATGATACGTTAAAGAATTTTGAGTTCTTCTATAAGAAAGTACAGAGAGAAAAAAGATTACTATATTTCCTCAATAAGAAGTGATCATGGTGGAGAATTTGAAAGCAAAGCTGTTGAGAAATTCTACAATGATGAAGGATATGAACACAACTTCTTAGCACCTCAAACTGCTCAACAAAATGGAGTGACCGAAAGAAAGAACTAAACTCTTCAATACACGGTCAAAATCATGATATGTGAAAACAATCTTCCTCATCACTTTTGGGCTGAAGCAGTAAGCATAGTATGTCAGATTCTTAACAATTATCTCATTAGGCCTATTTTGAAGAAAACTCCATATGAACTATGGAACAAAAAGAGCAAAACATTGGTTACTTTCATCTCTTTGGCTGTAAGTGTTTCATTCACAACAATGGTAAGGAATATTTGAGTACTGCGATAAAGGTATTTTTCTTGGTTTACAGAGTTTTCAATAAACGTACCTCTACTATTGAAGAATTAGTTTATATTATTTTTTATGAATCTAAATAATATACCTGAGAAAAGATGTAGCTCTGATGACGAAGAAGTTATAAATACTCAAAGTGCAGTCATCTCGTCAAAAGAAGCAATAGAAAAGGACTAACCAATCATTGATAATGATAGTTAACTGACTATAGAAACAGTTTCGAATGAATGAAGAAGTGTACCAGATTATCCAAAGAAATTTATCATTGGGAACGTAAATGACGGGATGAGAACTAGAGCTTCTAGAAAGAAAAGTACAAATATTCCTCTCATCTCTCAACTTGAACCCAACAAAGTAGAAAAAACTATGAAAGATTTGGAACGGGTTAAAGATATAAAAGAGGAACTTGACCAGTTTGAGAAAAATCAAGTCTGGATCTTAGCTCACAAACTTGAAAGCACCTCAGTCATTGGGAAGAAATGGGTTTTCAGAAACAAATTGAATGAAGATGGAAAGGTAATTAGGAATAAGACTAGACTGGTTGCTCATGGATACTCTCAACAGGAGGGAGTCGACTATGATGAGACTTTCGCTCCTGTTGCAAGGTTCGAATCTATTTGTATTCTATTGTAATACATTGCTTTTAAAGGTTTTAAATTTTTCAAATGGATGTCAAAAGTGCTTTTCTAAATGGTTTTATTAAAGAAGAAGTCTTTGTAAAGCAACCCTCAGGCCTTGAACATCCTGATTTTTTCCATCATGTTTTAAAACTTTCTAAAGCTCTTTGTGGTCTTAAACAAGCTCCCAGAGCTTGGTATGATCTACTAAGTAAGTTTTTATTAACTCACTGCTTCTATCATGGAAGTATTGACATTACCCTTTTTATTAAAAAATCATCATCTGATAAAATTATCATTCAAATTTATGTCGATGATATTATCTTTGGAAGTACTAATGGTGATTTGTGCAACGAATTTGCTAATCTCATGCAAAGAGAGTTTGAAATGAGCTTAATGGGTGAGTTAACTTTCTTTCTGGAACTGTAAATCTATCAATCCGATCAAGAGATTTTTATCTGTCAAAGCAAGTATGCTAAGGAATTAATTTAGAAATTTGGAATGGAAAATGTAAAGCCCATCAACACTTTCATGAGTCCATCTTACAATCTGAATCTTGATCCAACTGGTAAGAACATAGATGAATCCAAATATACAGGTATGATTGGATCTCTTCTTTATCTCATTGCTAGTCAACCTGATATTATGTTTAGTGTCTGCAAATGTACCAGATTTCAGACTTCTCCTAAAGAGTCCCATCTTACTGCAACAAAAGTATTATTCGTTATTTAGTGGGAACATGTTCATACGGTCTTTGGTAAAAAAATACATCTATTTTTAATCTTCATGAATTTTCAGATGCAGATTATGCAGGTGATAAAGTGGATCAAAAGAGCACTAGTAGATCAAGTCAATTTCTTGGAGATTCTTTTATCTCTTGGAATAGTAAAAACAAAACTTTGTATCTATCTCTACTACTGAAGCTGAATACATTGCAATAGGTTTATGTTGCACTAAAATTCTATGATAAATAAATTGGTTGATTACAATATTATTGCTAAACCTGCCCAAATTTTTTATGATAATTCTAGTTCTATATGTCTTTTAAAAAATCCTGTGCATCATTCTAGGGATAAGAATATTTATATCAAGCATCATTTCTTTAGAGATTATATTTTAAATGAGGACATTGAAATTGTTTTTGTTAAGATTGAAAATCAATTAACGGATACTATTACAAAACCCCTTCTTGAAGAAAGATTCTGTTACTTTAGAGAATTCTTAAATGTTGTTGCAAAATCACTTTAAAGTATTCTTTTGTCCTAAAATTGATTTATTTCCTTTGATGCACCTTATTTAATTCTTTTATTTAATTGCTTTCCTTAAATTCATGCACCCTAATTATTACTTGCATTTATTATAACTCACATTTGGCTGATTGTGTGTCAGTCCCCCTTTTTCTTCTGATTCTCCAGCCTTTTCATTTCACCTTTCACATCCTATCTCTCCGTCTTCTTCACTCTCTTTCTTTTAAATTCTCTTGAGTCTTCCTTTCTTCCACATTCCATCTTTCCCAATGCCTCCTCGAAAGATCACCAGAAACAAGGGAAAGGGCATTGTCCATTCCCTAGTTGCTGTTGACTTTGAAAACTCCTCTTGCCCTTTCTCTCCTATTTCTTCCAATACCCCTCTTTATTCTCTTAAGCGACCTGCTCCTCATCATCCCCATAGTTATTCGAAGAAGAAATGCAAGTTTGATTTTGAGAGAACACTGGATACAAAAGCGAACTTCTGGAATTCCTCAGATGAGTCCTTTTTTCAGAATCTCAAGGGCAAGACTATCGTGCACGGACACATTATAGATTTGGATCTCTTCCTCTTCATTCACTGTCCCAACAAGGAACTCTTCGAGCACCAAGGTTATGCCAAAATCTTTTCTACTTCTCCCAAGGTTTTCTATGAATTTCTGGTAAGACTGTTCTATACCAATCTACAATCTTCAAACCCTTGTGAAATTGAAACCCTCATTCTTGGCAAAAGGATTTTTCTTGAATCTGACATATTTGATGAAACTTTTTATATTCACTACTCTAGTTTCTCTTAGCCTGTGAAAAGCTCTTATCCCTCTGATTTTGATGTTTCTTTTGACGATGCCAAGAGGGCACTCATCTCATCTTCTCCTTGTCTGTAACCTGCTAATATTAGTCCTAAAGATGTATATTTCAAGGCTAGGATTTTAGCCCACATTGTGACAACCGCCCTTCTCCCTCGTGCTGGGTCACTCTCCACTCTATCCCTTTGAGATAATTTCTTCACTTTTTGCCTGTTATTTAAGAAAAGGATCAAACTGTCTTCCTACATTATCAATCACATGGCCAATTCTACTCTTGACTCTCAAAGCCTTCCTTATGGAATGATTATTTCGCACATCTTGGAAGCAAACAATGTGTGTCTGTCTAACATCCCTCCAATATCTGTTAAGCAGTGTTATAATGCCTTGGCATTCAACAACATGGGATGCTCTCTTTCAAATGACTCCTGGATTCTCAAGTCTGAACACCCTTTTGGGCCCGTTTATGACTCCCTAGTTGATCATCCTCCACAAAATCCCAGTTCCCCTGTTCTCTCTGACTCCAAGCTTGTCAAGGACCTTTTGAACAAAATTTCTAGTATGGATGCTAAGTTTGGGAATCTACAGGATCTTCTTATGTCATCCTATTACAAGTTTGCTATTGTAGCAAACTCTCTGGAGAAAATCAAGGTTGTCGCTAAGGAAACAGGGACTGATGTTGGCAAAATTCGACCGCACCTCATTCAAGTCATCAAAGAGGCTATCAAGGTTGCTCAGAAGATACAAAACAACACTGATGCTATGTCCACTACTCTGACCAACTAGTTTGAAAATCTAAAGACTGCTCTTGTTAATACTATCTCATACTTTCTGTGCCTACGAGGCTGATTATGTTTTGTGTGTTGTTTTTGTTATGTTTTTTCTGCACTAACTAAGCATACTTTTATTATGACATTATTATGTTTAAAGTAGTAAAATTTTATGCTCCTATTATGGTGTTTATTGTTTGTTGTCTTTCCTTTCTACTGATGTCAAAGGGGGAGATATAAGTAACCATTCATGGGGAGCATCAAAATCAACTACAAGTTGATTGGAAATAATAGGGAAGTCGACTTACTATTACTTGAATTGTTATCATGAAAAAGAGGGACATTGTTAGTGCTAATATTATTTTGATGATGATTACTACGGAGGAACCAATAAGGATGCCAACACTCATAACAAAAAGGAAAGCACAATGACTAAACAACAATAACAATTACATTACTGCGTTGATAGACTAAAAGGAAAGAAATCAATGTGATAAGAGAAGGAAAAATCAAGATCTAATCTAGAATCAATCAAAGATCTCAATATGCTAGAAGATAAAAGGAAATAGTAATCAACATCTAATCAAGTCATAGGAAATGGAAGCAAATCGAGCACCAATAAAGAAGGAAACTATCAATAGATCAAATCAAGGAAGCAATCAAGGCACAAGATCTACAGATCAATCAAAAACAATTAGACAAGTCAATCTTGAAGATCTAGAAGAATTCCTAATCAAGATGTAACACCTCACATCTTACAATACTAGTACTATACAAATGAAACATGATATGACTTTGTCAAATTAGCGTTCACTTTTTTAAAAGTGCTTGAATCTCATGTTATAGGCAATATGTGCATCTAACGCTTAAGAGGGTCGAGTGTATACATGTTTTATATCAAATTAAGGATAACACGACCCTAAACAAAGTGAGAGAAGTGAGGTGCTTGTAGGACTTAGGAAGCTAGTAGGTGAATCACCTACATGCTTAGCTTAAATTTGCTACCTAAACTGAGACAAGGCCCGACGTCAAATTTGTCCAAGTCCGATTATGAATAAAGTCTGTGTTAAGGGTGTAACTTTAACTCATATTTCAGCATCATACATGGACTTTATTTTTAGCCCAAGAAGAATGTAAAAAGGGCCCAAGTATACCACAACCCACATAACAATTTGGGTCCAAACTAAGTGAAGAGAAATTTGGAAAATTGGCAGCCAAGGCCCATCAACTTTGAGACCCATTTAGGCCCAAGTGTAAGGGCCAAGATGCTGTATCACAAGGTTATTAATATGTGTTAATATGTGGTTAAAAGTTCAAGAGATAGTCGTCCAAGGAGCCCCTTTAAAAAGGGCTCAAAACAGCCCCTTAAGTCATTTCACTTGAAACAATTTTTCAGCTTTCCTAAAGACTTTTTTTTTCTCTTTGCTTCACTTCACAAAGCAGCCAAAAAGAGCTTTTAGGGTTCTTAAGGAGGCCCTCAACCTTGAAGGTAAAGGTAAGAGATTATAGTTGTGTGTTTATTAAGGTTTCTTCATGAAAAACAAGAGACTATGTTGGTTAGGTATATGCTGAAAATTTTGGACAGCATGTGTTCCAAGATTGTTATACATTTTTTCTTGTTTATTTGGAAGCTTTTCTCTTTTTGCTTGGATTTATTATGAAGGGAGGCTACTTTTCTTAATGAGTATTGGTTTTATAATGATTTATAAAGGCTACTGTACCATTTTTACATTCCGCAAAAGTGAGTTCTTGTGTGATATCGTGATTGTGCTCGTAATAGGAACTTGTGGGCTAATTGATTGAGGACTATGGTTCACGTCCTCAACCTATTTTTAGGACAGTTTTTGAAATGTTTTAGGAATGTTTTTATGTGTATATATGGTGGGGAAAATTGGTTAAAGTTAGAACAAGTTTGGAATTGTCGACATCAAAATGTAACGAAGGGATGTGACGTTATGCCGCCTAATTGTATGTTGCGTAGAATTATTATGTGTTGTACTTTGTGGGCTATTATAAGATTGTTTTGGCACTAAAACAAGCTGCACATGATATGTATATGAGAATGTGTATTAGAAAATACGATTAGAGGCTGAAAGGTTGAAAGAATACGCTCGAGATTACAATTATATGCTTGCTGCCCGTATGTTATTTTTTTATGAGATTGGGCTAGCAAGATGTATCTATTGGCTGCTAATCTAGTTTTATCACCTACTATGTTGTAGATAAATATTTGAAGGAAGGGAAGGTTATCTCGAGGTAATAGCGAGGTCATACGGTGAGGTATGTAAGGCTACTCGATTTCACATTACTTGGCATGAAATCTAGATTCTTCCTTGGCACATAAAGGCACTTATCAACTTCGACACAACTACTTATCGTGTCTCTACTACTCTTTCACATGTTCATATGCTTCCATATATAGTCACCTTCAAATCTGCATACATACGTGGATACCAAGTTACATAGGTTCTTGTTGCTAAATAAAGATCACGAGTTGTTCCATCTCATATGTGTATCGTTATTTGTGTAACTTACTCCTTTCAATATGGTGTTGTCTTTTGTGATTATTTACGTATCATATATTGTACCTACAGTCCTACAACTCCAATATTACGACCACCAAAAGAATCATCTCAAAGGTAATTGAAAGATAAAGTAAAGTATATTGCTTGTTGATGGGTGGTAAGCCGAGGAGTGGAAGAATCACCTAGCTAGGGTTGATCCTATCACGGGGGTTTAGCCCAAGGGGTGAAAGGCAAAGCCTAGCTAGGGCCGATCTCGATATAGATTAACCACTAACCAGCTGGTCATTTGTATTATATGTTGTGCACAGATTATACAGTAAAGGTAAAGTAATAAAAAAGAACATAAAGTACAAGATCCCACAATATAACTACATGTGGTCTCTTATCCTATACCAGTGGATAGTTTCATTGAGTTTTTACTTCATATACAGTATTTCCTGCCTTACATATTCAGTACATTATCTCATACTGATGTCCCTTACGAGGGACCTACATTTCATGCTGCAAGTACAAGTGCTAGTAGATCTCCCCAGTAGGAGCACAGGATATCCAGTTGCTATTATTAAGCTTCAGGTTGCTTCTGAGCTTTGTGCATCTAGAGCTTATATTTTTGTATTGTATAGTTAGTCGAGGTGGGGCCTGTCCCGACTCTCATCAGATACCTTTCTTTATCTAGAGGCTTTGTAGACTATGTAAATTTAAGTGTGGTCATATCTCGTACTTAAAACACTATGGCCCCAACGGCCTAGCCATATGCATCTCCTTTTAGCTTTTTATTACCATTTACTTTCTTAAAGGCATGTTGAATGTAGAAACTCCTTATAATATGTATAGAGAGCGCATAGATACAGGTTGGTTCTCCTAAGCCTTATTGACAATGGGTGCCAGTCTTCCTTAATGGGACTTGGGGCGTGACACAAGAGCCTTCAACCTTATTCTTGGAAAGAGGACTCATCACTGCCTCAATCCAAGGATCAACTCCCTTGGGATGCCATCTCTTCTACAATAACAGGAAACATCCAGGATATCTCAAGCTCTACAAGCCTATTGACTTCAAGACCTTCTTCGAAACTCTTCATCTTTAAGCAATTTATTGTAATCTTTAGTTTTACCGTGAAAAAGAAAAAGAGAGAGAAAAGAAGAAAAATATAAAAGAGAGGATTGTATAAAAAAAAAAAAATAAGAAAAACATTGAGAGTTATAGTTTAAGTTCTCATTCCTTTGTAACCATCATTTTCGAAGGCTTGAAGAGATATCCCTTGCAACCCAAGGGGAGTGGACCTAGGATTCACATTGAATACGAACCAATATAAAAAACATTTGGTGTTGAATTTTCCTTTTACTCACTTTAATTTTCTGCAAACTATTTTACTGTTAGTAGTTAACTATTATTTAAGCTAGCAGACTATTTTACTGTTCGTAGTTGACTGTTATTTAAGCTAGCAAACTATCTGATCTAGTAGTTTTAAATTAAATTATGGAAGAAATTCAATTCACCCCCACCCCTCTTGTACTTTCAGTTTTTACATCAATTATGAAAGTGCAATTTTAATTGAGTAATTTGATTGTTAATTAATTATATCAATAATATTAAATGATAACTAAAATAATTTTAATATATTATAGTACTTAGACTTAAATTAAGTGGTGATATTATACAATGTTATAGAAATTTATTCATAATAGGCAATAAATCACGTAATTACATGCGTAGTCAATCTTAATTGAGTAGTTTAATTATTTAATTAATTATATCAATCATATTAAATGATAAATAAAGTAATTTTTGAATATATGGTAGTACGCAAATTTAAATTTAGTGGTAATATTATACAATTACATTGTAATTTTATTCATAACAGAAAATAAATCGAGTAAGCATGCGTAGTCATCATTAATTGATTAGTTTGTCGCCAATTAATTATATCAATCATATTAAATATTAAATATTAAATAAAATGATTTAATTTAAAATAGTACTTAGATTTGACTTTAGTGGTGATATTATATAATTACATTAATAATTTATTCATAACCGATAATAAATTGAGTAATTGTACGCATAGTCAGCCTTAATTAAATAGTTTAATTGTTAATTTGTTATATCAATAATATTGAATGACAAATAAAGTATTTTAAATATATAATATTATGTAGACTTTAATTAAGTGGCAATCTCATACAATTATACAATAATTTATTCATTACAGACAATAAATTGAATAATTGCACGTGTAGTCAATCTTAGTTGAGTAATTTTATTATTAATTGATTCTATAAATTATATTTGATGATAAATAAAGTAATTTTAACATATCATAATACTTAAAATGGAATTTAATGGTAGTCTTATATAATTAAAAAATAGTTTTTTTGCATGCATAGTCATTCTTAATTAAGTAATTTGATTATTAATTGATTAATCTGTAACGACCTTCAAGTTAGGAGTCTATAAAGTGTAGAAAAAGTTGGACTGGAAATGCCCAGAGCCAGTTCATGAAGACAAGTTTACGACCCATGGTTAAGATAATGAGTCGTAGACCAGGCTCGTGGATGAAAGTCCTAGGAGGTTGAAAATTTCCTAGGTACAAAAGTTATCCATGAAGGGTGTGTATGGCCCGTTGAAGGAAACACGACCAGTCGATTGAGCCGTAGGCGTGTGTTCCAGACATGAAGGAAATTTGAAGTTTCTGGAAGGTGACCCATGATTAACAAGATGGTCCATATTCCCATGCACGTCCCCGTGCTTAGCCTTCGTAGAATGGGTCCAGAAAGGTAGAAATTTTTATAAGTGTGGAAAGACTCCACGAGGCCATTCACGACTCTTGGACTGAAGAACGGCCCGTGGTTACGAGTTTCATAGTTGGTGGTTGATAACTAGTTTTTGAAGATTAGAAAAAGAGAACAGGACGACGAGAACCACGACTCGTGATTCCATCTATGGTCCGTAATTGAGGAATCATGGATTGAATCCGGTTGTATTAGTGAAGGGCAAATTTGTTCTTTCTGCTAATTCTAAGCCTAAACTACATCGTATTTGCTACTCTTTAGGTCCCTATTCAGACCTTAAAACCCTAGATTCTCATCCTTTTTTCATTCTTCCACTTTCTCACAAAACCTAAGCCATTCATACTCTTTAAGAACAAGTTAAGAAGACTAGGGTTTTCAAGGGGTGTCTTGCATAACAACAAATTACTTCTTCATACACTTCACCCAAGGTATATGAGTTGATTTGTGAGTCTCCTTTCACCCACAAAGTCATACATTCAAAGCATTTACCTTTTATTTAATTTTCTTAAATACTACTATCATACTAATGATGATTTCATGATGTTTTATGTTATAATATGCTTTTAAAATTACCATGAGATGTTGTACCAAGTGTTTTCATGAGTTTAAGTTAAGGATGATGACCCCAATGATTAATGCTTTGAATGTTAAAGTGTGGGCTGTTTTGCATGTTTTGAATAAGTATATTTTCCCATGATCATGTATGAACATCATGATTTATGAATGTTTCAACTTATGATCAAGACCACTAAGTTTAAACTTAATCTATGCATGTTATAAGATGAAAAGTAGGGCAGAAAGGAAGCATTTTAAATTGATTATTTGTCAAAGATATAAGCATGTATACAATGCCCTAAATGATGTTTATGATGGTTCTCAAGATGATAGGACAATTCTCACTTGGTAGTTCCTTAAGTTTCAAGCTACTCTTAAAATTGCTTCTTATGATTCTAAGTGTCATAATTTGACTAGGTACATGTTTTAAAAGATTCCGTGGGATGACTTACCACCAAATGAGGAAATGAGGTGGGGTTTAGTAAAAGAACCCTAGGCTTGGGTCGTTACAAACTTGATACCAGAGCACAAGATTTAAAAATATTTCGTTGATGTCCAAACATACCACGTCAAATAGAGTCTTGTTTAAGGTTATGAAGCGCGCCATAATCATGAATGAGAGGCTATGAAGTATTTAGGAAAGTCTTCCGTTCTTTCTTATTCATGTCGTACCTTTAGAGTTTTCTATAGTTCTCCTATAGCTAACAATGATATCCTTGTTATTTCTAGATCATGCCACCAAGAAGAGCTCCACAACTAAGGAACACACCTGAGCAACAAGCCCTTCTCCTACAACAAGATGATGGAGTATCTCATGCAGAGTTTTGAGTTACGTTCACCATGCTAGCGCAATCTTTGGCTAATCAAGCCATTAGGGTGATTTTCGTTCCTCCCAAGTGCCTACTCCTGCCAGATGGATTAGATACTTCATGAGGATGAGTCCTCATGAGTTACATGGTCCTAAGGTGGAAGAGGATCCTATCAACTTTATTGATAGGGCCTACCATATTGTCGCCATAATGGGAATTCCCTAGGAAGAGAAGGTCGAGTTGGTGGCCTACCAACTGAAGGGAGTAGCCAAGATTTGGTATTGGGTGGAGGAGAGGGGCCAAGGAGCTAGACCAAATGAATGGGGAGAGTTCAATGATGCTTTCTTGGACTTGTTCTTTCCAATAGTGTTGAAGGGGTCCAAGTTACAAGAATTCATCAACTTTAAACAAGGGAGAATTCATCAACTTTAAACAAGGGAACATTAGCGTGAGGGAGTATTCCCTCAAGTTCACCAAACTCTCCAAATATGGTCTTTTTATGATAGTGGACCCAAGAGCCCGTATGATCAACTTCATCTCTGCAGTATCAGACTTGGTGCCAAAGGAGTGCAAGATGGCCATTCTTGTGAAGGAGATTGATATCTCACGATTAATGACGTACATCGAGCAAATCTAGCAGAAGAAGTTGCATGAGAGAGCAAGGGAGTTCAAGAGGACTCGAACTGATGGTGGGGGATATTCTCACCAAGGGAATGGAGACCATAACAAGTTCCAATGTGGTCAAAAGCAAGGTGGATAAGGGTCTACCAACACTTCTCCTGGATTTACCAAAAACAAGAGGGTAGCTTTAAAGCCTAAAACCCCAAATTGCCCCAAGTGTGGAAGGCCCCACAATGGAGAGTGCTTGGCCGGTTCAAGTACATGATTCAAGTATGGAAAGCGTGATCATTAGGCAAGGAATTTGTCATACCTCGGGAGGATACCCTAGACATGGCCGACACTCAATGACTATTGCTAGTCCCCAAGCGAATCACTTGGCCTTATCACATTCATTAATTCAATAAACTCTATCAATCAGTGGAGGAATAAGATAATAATGGGCAAATCTGATGTTGCAAATAGTATATCAAATAAATAGGCTAGTATGGAAGAAACTAGCTCAACAAAATCTCAATATCAATAACTCAGCTCTAGTCTATAAAGCCGTTATCACTATCATATGGTGCCACTGACACACCCATGGCTACATCAACACAAAAATAATGCTAACTCAAGTCTAACTCTATAAAACTAGATGAAAATAAAATAGGATCCTTCGAAAGAAGGGAGGTTCATTAACTTATCTGAATGCAAAGATCCTTAATGATGCAATTGTTGACTATCTTTAGTACCTGCCTCAGCATCATAAAGTGATGTAGTCCAAAGGAAACATTAGTATATGGAATGTACAAGTATGTAAAATGGTTGAATGAAACAGATGCATGTAGAATAATATAAAAATTAACATCAACTCAGAATATACTCAATCAAAATATCAAATGTCTATCTAAAGCAAGAATGACGAGTAGACAAGTGACCCATCAACAAATCAAACCTCATCAATCAACTCAACTAAACCCAATAAAACTCAACTCAGCTCAACTCAACTCAACTCGACTCAGAGTACTCAATGTGTGGACTATCTAGGAGTTTCTCTTATCCTACAACAATCACTCATGAGCTAGTGATTGTACAACAACCCCGTTGATGTTGCCACAGCCGTTCCATACTTTTCAGGTAAAGAACAAATCGAATCCATTAGAGATCCAACCTCAACAAGTCCTCTATTTCTTTTAAGGACTTTAATTTAAGAGGGAACCTCAATGTAATATTTCTTATCCTCACCTATGATTGGTAATGTAGTTAATGAGTGTGAGTTGGATTTATTCTTACTCATTTCGGTGCTTGATACTTCTCCAAGACTCAATGATCATAAGACTCCTTCTCATCTCAATCAATCATCTCAATTAGCCTTGTGGAGGCACTCATCAACTCAATTAGTCTAATGAAAACTCTCATCATATCATTAACTCAACTCAATGGGGCCTTTCGACCTATTATCTCAATCAACTGATCAACTCAGTGCTCTTTTAATAACTCAAGGACTCAAATCAATGATTATAGGAAGTCATTTAGACAAAAATTTGGAATTCAATTATGAATCAAGGGATCATCAAGCTCAATTAACTCAACCTCATACTCACATGAAGATTTCAATCAACATGATCAAGTCAAGGCTCTAGACTCCATCTCTAGGTTCATTCATGCATGCTTTCATATTATAACATATAGGGTTATACAATAACTCATGAAAAGTATTTGATTCAAGAGAACAAGTTTATGATGATCATCCACATATAACAATACATTTAATAGATATAGTTTTCAAAAAAATAATCAAGAATCATATGTTTAGACTCAGTAGACTCTTAACTCCTCTATACCATCAATGGGGGCACATAGGAGAACAATCCCATGCTTTAGTTTAGCCTTACATACTTGGTGTGAATCTTTTGATAATCAATCCTCGAAGAACTCTCCTAAGACTCCTCAATTCCTCACTCCTCTTCACTTCTCTTTTTCCTTAGTCTTTGTTAGAACTTAGAAAAAGACTTAGAATGGGGATTAAAACCCTTTTTACACTCAAAATGACCTATTTAGATCATGTTTTAAGTTTAGAAGAGGTTGAAAAGGCTTGGAATGCCCCTCGTGAAATTAAAAAAAGTTCACCTCAAGAACACATGGTCCGTGACGCAAACTTATGCGAATTTTAGGGGTTTTCACTGAAAATTGATCGAGTTTTTTAATCCTGTAGAAAATATTTGGACCAAAACTAAGTGTATTTCTGCATCAGGTATGCGTTGCACACCTTTTGGCACTTATTTTGGAAATTATTTTCACATGAAAAAATTATCTTTTGATTCAGTTGCTCTAAAAATCAACCGAGACCACTTTCCCACTAAAATTTTCATATTGATCACATATCTGACCTCAGATTTGCCATCAGAGCATTGGAAGACGCATTATGCGTACATCTCTCTACTAGAGGTATTTCAATAATTTTATCGAGTGTTATATCATCTCTCCCTTGGAATCATTCATCCTTGAATGATGAGTAAAGGTGGATATCAAGGCACGAGTACACCCAAGACTCATCTCAATAGTCACTCAATCAATCAAACTCTCAACTCCTTATCAACCCCAATGATCTCTATTCGGACTCAGGAATAGATACATCAACTCAAGAATAGATAAATCAATTTAAGTTTACCTTCAACATCCTCATCATCAGGCACAAATAGATGCATACACTTAGCTTTCAGATCTTCCTTAGCTTCCCATATGGCCTCCTCAACGAATTGATTTCTCCATAGGACTTTGACTGAGGCAATCTCTTTGGTTCTCAACTTTCGAACCTGATGATCAAGGATTTCAACTGGAATCACTTCGTAGAAAAATCTATCCTTTACTCCAATACTCAATAGGGATCACCAAGGCAGGATCTCCCAAGCATTTCTTCGACATAGAGAGGTGGAATATAGGATGAATTACGTCTAACTCGAAAGGCAACTCTAACTCATAAGCAACCTTACCAATTCTCTTCACAATATGATAGTGACCAATATAGAGAGGGATCAATTTCCCCTTCTTCCCAAATCTCATGACACCTTTCATAGGTAAAGCTTTCAAGTACACCCAATCATTCACCTCAAACTCTAAGTCTTTTATCCTCACTTCTATGTATGATTTCTGGCGACTTTGTACAGTCTTAAATCTTTTTTGTAATGACTTTCACCTTCTCTATTGATTGATGGACAAGATCAAGTCCAATTAACTTAGCTTCTCTAACCTCAAACCACCCAATTAGTGATCTATATCTCCTCTTATAGAAAGCTTCATAGGGAGCCATTTGAATACTTGCATGAAATCTATTGTTTTATGAAAATTCAATCAATGGTAAGTGATCATCCCAATTTCCTCTGAAGTCAAGGACACATGCTCCCAACATGTCTTCTAGTGTCTGAATTATATGTTCTGCTTAGCCATTCGTCTGAGGATGAAAAGTTGTTCTCAAATTCACTTTAGTGCCCAATCCCTTCTGGAAGGATCTCTAAAATTGGGAGGTGAATTGAGCTCCTCTGTCTAAGATGATGCACAAGGGAACTCCATACAACCTCACAATCTCATGGATGTACAACTTGGCATACTCTTCTGCAGTGTTAGTTGTCTTAACTGCCAAGAAGTGAGCTGGTTTAGTCATCCTATCCACAATCAGCCATATGGAATCATATTGCTTTTGATATCTTAGTAGACTTGTAATGAAATCCATATTGATCATCTCCAACTTCCATTCAGTAATCTCAAAGTTCTGTGCCAATCCACATGGACTTTGATGCTTAACTTTAACTTGTTGGCAATTCAGGCACATAAAAACAAACTCAGCAATATCCTTCTTCATTCCACTCCAAAGTAAACATCCCATAAGTTGTGGTACATCTTGGTAGAGCCAGGAGGAATTGAACATTTAGAATTGTGGGCTTCAGTCATAATTCTATCTCGAACACCTTTAACATCTAGAGCGCACAATCTACTCTGGTATCTCAACACTCCATCTCCCCTTTGGGAGAAGACCATCACTTTCTATTTGTGGACAACTTTTTTCAATTGAAGTATGACAAGATCTTGATCTTGCTTTTCTTTCACCTCTGCCACTAAAGATGAAGTAGACCCGGTCTAAACATTGACTCCTCCCTCATCATTCTCTTCAAGCTGAACTCCCAATCGAGCCAATCGATGTACTTCTTAGTAAACTCCTTCTTTCCTTCCTCAACATAGGTCATGCTACCCATTCACAACCTGCTAAGAGCATCAACAATAATATTAGCTTTACCTAGGTAGTAGAGAATGCTCATGTCGTCATCATTAAGCAACTCCAACAATCTCCTCTATCGCAAGTTGAGCTCTTTCTGACTGAAGACATACTGCAAGCTCTTGTGGTCAGTGAACATATCCATATACACTCCATATAATTAGTGGCACCAGATTTATGTGTAAGTACCACCGCTGTCAACTCAAGATCATGGGTCAGATAGTTTCTCTCATGAACTTAAGTTGTCTAGAAGTATAGGCTATCACTTTCCCTCTCTGCATCAACGCACAACCCAATCCAACTCTTGACGCATCACAATATATCACAAAGTCCTTTGTCCCATTAGGCAAAGTTAAAACTGGTGTAGTAGTCAATCTAGTCTTCAACTCTTGGAAACTCTTATCACATTCATTAGACCACTGGAATTTGACCTTCTTCTGAATCAATTCGGTCAATGGTGCAGATAGGGAAAAAAATCTAGAAAGAACCTGTGGTAATAGCCTACCAACCCTAAGAAATTCTTATTTCAGTTGGAGAGGTCACTCTGGGCTAGTTCTTAACCGCTTCGATCTTTTGGGCATCTACTCAAATACCATCACCCAAAACAATATGGCCTAGGAAAGCCACTGACTTGAGCCAAAACTCACATTTTGAAAACTTTGCATGCAACTCATGGTCCTTAAGAGTTTAGAGGATAACTCTGAGGTGATTAGCATGCTTCTCCTCATCTCTCGAATACACCAATATATCGTTGATGAACATGATCACAAACATGTCAATATATTGTCTGAACACCCTGTTCATTAAGTCTATGAGGGCTGCAGGTGCATTCATCAACCCAAAGGACATGACTAAGACTCATAATGGCCATATCTAGTCCTAAAAGTTGTCTTTGGAATATCACATTCCCTCACTTTCAATTGATGGTAGCCAGATCAGAGGCCTATCGTTGAGAAACAAGAGGCACCCTGAAGTTGGTCAAATAGATCATCTATCTTAGGGAGAGGATATTTATTCCTTATCGTGACCTTGTTTAGTTGCCTATAATCGATACACATTCTGAGAGATCCATCTTTCTTTCGCACGAATAAGACAGAGGCACCCCAAGGAGAAAAATGCGGCCTGATAAAGCCCTTCTCTAACAAATCTTTCAACTGCTCTTTTAACTCTTTCAACTCAGCGAGGGCCATCCTATAAGGTAGAATTGAGATAGGCTGGGTATTAGGAAGAACATCAATCCCAAAGTCAATCTCACTACCAGGAGAGACTCCAAGAAGATCCTCATGAAATATTTCAAGAAACACATTCATAATCAAAACTGATTCTAGAGTAGGAGACTTAATATCATCAGAATTAACTCACATGAGATGATATATACAACCTTCGGAAATTAGCTTTCTGGCCCTAAGGTAGGAGACAAACTTCCCCTTAGGTGCAATAGAATCATCCCTCCACTCTAGAATCGGTTTATTTGAGAATTGGAACTTAACATTCAGGCTCTACAATCAATAAAGGCATAAAAGGCATGAAGCTAATCTATGCCAAGGGTCATATCAAAATCAATCATCTCTAACTCAACCAAATTAATAAGAGTATCCTTATGATGGATAGACACTACACAAGGTCTACAGATTCTCTCAACTTGAATAGACTCACCCACTGAAGTAGAAACATCAAAGGCTCAAATCTACTGGCCAAATAAGGAGTTACAAATGACAATGGGCCACCTGGATCCATCAAAACATAACAATCAAGAGTAAAGACTCAAGTCATACCCGTCACAACATTTGAAGAGTTCTCCTAATATTATCGACTACCCATGGCATACAAATGATTTGTAGCTCCCTTGCACTTGATGTAGTACCTTTCTGGATTCCTCAAGCTGGCAGGGCTACTGCAGAAGATTGAGACCGATCAGGTTACTTTGGAGACTCTCTCTGTAAATGACCCACTTGACTACACTTGATGCATGCATCACCCCCTCACGGTATTTAACCTAGTGTAATCGACCATACTTACCACATGGTTTCTTACCTTGTGAACCTTGAGTCGCACTAGCCTATGACTAAGATCTCTGGGCTCCAAAATTCTGAGACCTCTGGTCATTCCTATTTCTAGGCGTAGGTGCATTAGTAGACGATAATGCTAGCCTTGACTGGAATCTGTTACCATTTCCTCTCTTTCCAACCTCATAGTTGGATGTCTTAGCCCTCTCATTCTTGAACTTTTCTCTATCATGCTATCTCGCTTGTTGCACATAAGTCATCAACCTCCTGATGCCCATGTTGTTCACAAGCATTGCTCTCTTCCTATCTTTCTTTGGCCCGTTGTTTAGCCCATCAATGTATATCCCCATTCCCCCCTCATATTAACAACCATATTTGGAGCATAGCATGATAGCTGAGTAAACTTAAGCCAATACTCCTATACAAATATAAAGCCCTGTTTCATATTCGAAAAATCTCGTACCTTAGCCTCCCTATGCTCTCTTGGAAAGAAACACCCCAAGAAGGCTTCCTCAAACATTGCCTAAGTCAGCAATGGGGCTTCCTCTCCTCTACACTTCTGCCATTGATCAAACCATAGCCTGGCCACACCCTTGAGCTAGTAGGCAGTAAATTCCACTCTGCCAACATTAGCCACATGCATCACCTGGACATTTTCTAAAGCTCCTCCACGTAGTTCTTAGGATCCTCATTAGATATAAACCCTGTGAACTCAGGTGGATTCATCCTCAAGAATTCCTGGACTCTAGATGTGTCCTGTGCATCCTGTCTACCCATTCCTTGTCTCACTGCACATGCTATGATAGTCTGGGCTAGAGTTTGGATAGCCTGGTGAAGCTCCACATTAGAAATCTCAGCCTGCAGAGACTGCTCAATAGGGACAGCTGGATCCACGGGCTCCTCATTTCCTTGAGGCTCGGGTGGGTTAATATTCTGCCTGGTAGAACATCCTCTACCTCTGATGGCTCTTTTGGGAGACATGATCACAACACTGCAACGTGTAGAGTACGAATCAAAAAAGTTTTCATAGAGGTTTAACTCTATCGGACGAATCAGATCATGAAAGAAGGGTAACCATTCCTAATGTCCTATAGCCTCATGCTTATGAAGTTTGATGCACAACACACCACGACTTCATAGACTCCCTAGGATGCTTGAATTTTGTACTCTGAACCATCATAATGACTTGGTCCAACACTGTGATGTATTATCTGCTCTTGGGCCTAACCCGTCATGGATTTGTCCCTTTGGGCTCATCCGAAAGGTGCCTCACAGTATATACACCAGTCCTTTACCTATATACCCATCATCTCTCTTGTGTTTTGATGATATAGGGCTTCTCATCTCAAGATGGGGTGTTAAATACACCCCTTCTATGGACTCAGTATCCTCGCTGAGGTTTGTCCCACCGAATGGGATTTACCTAGACTCAACATAGAGGTTTGCCCCGCCTTACTTGGATTCGCCTAATCTCAGTTGAACTTTGACTACATCGACAAGGCTGACACAAGAGTGGCTCTGATACCATTCCCTGGGAGGGTACCCTAGATATGGCCGACACTTAGAGACTATTGCTAGTCCCCAAGCGAACCACATGGACTTATCACTTTGATTTATTCAATAAACTCTATCGATCAGCAGAAGACTAAAGATAATAATGGAAAAATCTGATGTCTCTAATATTATATCGAATAAATAGGCTAGAATGTAAGAAACTAGCTCAATAGAAACTTAATATCAGTAACTCAACTCTAGTCTATGAAGCCTTTATCACCATCAAATGGTGCCATTGACAGACCCATGACTGCATCAACTCAAAAGTAAAGCTAACGCATACCTAACTCTATAAAGCTAGATGAAAATAAAATAGAATCCTCTGAAATAAGGGAGGCTCACCAACTTAGTTGAATCCTCAATGATGCGCTTGTTGACGATCTTTTGTACTTGCCTCTGCATCATAAAATAATACAGTCCAAAGGGAACGTCAGTACATGGAATGTATGAGTATGGAAAATGGCTGAATGAAACAGATGCAAGTAGAATAATATAGAAAATAACATCAACTCAGAATATACTCAATCAGAATGTCAAATGTCTATCTAAAGCAAGAATAAAGAGTAGAAAAGTGACCAATCAACCAATAAAACCTCATTAATCAACTCTACTCAACTCAGCGGAACTCAACTCATCTCAACTCGACTCAGAGCACTCAATGTGGGGACTATTTAGGAGTTTATCTTATCCAACAACAATCATTATGAGCCAATGATTATACAACAATCCCGCTGATGTTTCCACAATCTTTTTGTATTTACCAGGTAAAGAATGAATCGAATCCACTAGGGATCCAGGCTCAACAAGTCCTCTATCGCTTTTAGGTACTTTAACTCAAGAGGGAACCTTAATGTAATGGTTCTAATCCTCACATATGCTTGGCAACATAGTTAATGAGTCCGAGCTAGATTTACTCTTACTTATTTCGGTGCTCGATACTCCTCCCAAGACTCAATGTTCATAAGACTCTTCCTCATCTCAATCATTCATGTCAGTTAGCTTTGTGGAGGTACACATCATCTCGATTTGTGAAATGACCCCAAAAAGTATCCAAAAATGTGCATCAAAATGCCTGGAATTTTAAATTCTATATATCTCAAAATTTATGTACGATATCAAAAATTCGACTTCATATTCTTTTTCAGGGGGTCAAAATTAGGGGGAAAAGGGTCTAACCCCAATTTTAGAGCGAATGATTCACATTTTCAAAATTTCAAGTGATGAATTCTAGAATGAAGTCTGCATCTGGGGCGTGATGCACCCCACTGTTATTTGGGTTCAGTTTTTATTTTTTGGTCCAAGACTTTTAAGTCTTTAGACTAAGCCTTCCCACACAAGAAAACACCTATACTTAGCCTTATTTCACCCTCATATCATCCTAAATATTTTTGAATACTCACTTAAACACTTAGTCATATTTTCATTCCCAAAACTCAATTCCTAAACCCTCATCCAAGCTAAGGATCTCCTTCAAGATTCTTCTTTAAGCTTCAAGTCTCTATCTCCAATCCTCACCAAGTTCATCTCCAAGCTAAGGTATTTGAGTTTCTTTCATGGGTTCCTTGCACCCATGTTACGCAAGCCTCCTTTACTCACATTGCATGATTAAAGTTCATTTACAAATGGATCTTGATTATTATGAAATTCAATGCACACTATGTTAAAGCTATGTAAAGTTGTGACCGTTTTGCTATGTTTTGAGCTATAAATCTTTGATCTATTGTAAGATTTGAGAAGGAGTTTTGATGTATATTTGTAGAAGGTGTTGCAAGGCATTGATTGATGGTTTTACAATGAATTTTCCTGCATGATTTCATCTCTATATTTCAAGGTGTTACACTAGTATTCCACACCCTCTAAGTATTTGATAAAATGTTCGAATGTGGTTTCTTGAGGAGCTGAAGGTTCAAAGGATGAGATATGATATGAACGACTATATGATGATGAAATAAGCTTATGTATATGATAAATTCTGTATAAAGTATTGCATTAGACCATGCCTAATCTGGGGAAAAAAACTAAGAGCCCGGATAACGTTGTCGGGGGTTTGTACCTTGATAGCTAATCAAGGGGCTAGTGCCTTGATAATTAAGGTGGGGGTTTGTACTTATAAACTGAGGTGAGGGTTTTAACACATCAACCGAGGTGGGGGTTTGTACTCATCAAACCATGTAAGGGGTTTGTACTTCGCCACCAGGGTGATAAGGTATGATTGTCATCAACCATGTGAGGGGTTTATACCACACCACCAGGATGATGGGGTAATATCATCATCAATCAACCAAGGGTTTGTACTTGGGAAAATCTAGCTTGGTCTCTACTACACATATGATATCCTACATGAGTATGAGTTACTTAAGCATGTTTTACTTATCCATTGATCATACATGACATATTGTTATAAGCATGCCTATTGCCTATTATTATGCATTTTGATTATGATGCTCAATTCTTTTTTACACTGCATCCTTCATACTTAGTAAATTCAATATGCTAACACATACTTTATGCCTATATGATGTCACCATGTAGGAACCGATGCCCAAGTTGATCCTCCTCCTCCTCCACGTGGCTAGTCGGTGCTGTTCAAGGGTAGGTGAGTCCTCCACTTCGGGGACCTTATATAGGTTTCTCTTATTATGTATTGAGACACTCTTCGTTATTTTCTATCTTGACTATGAGGGTGAGACCGATTGCTTTGTCTTGGCCCCCACTCTTATTTACGTAGTAGAGGTGTTGTCAGACATGCTACGTATCTATGATATGGGCCTTGACTCTTTTGCCTCTTGATTACAATGTTATGCAAGCTTTTCCCATTAGTCCCTTGCCCTTGTTTTCTAAACTTTTGCATATTACTTAAGTATTAATCTCTCTCCCATAGACCCAATTCCCCTTGTTTATGTCTCTTATGTTGTTTTACATTATTTCTGCGACCAAGGATGAGTAATGATATGCTTTGAGGCTTGTTTGGGGTTCCTCTGGGTTCCCCATTCATCGATCACATCTAGGCCCTAGGCTTGGATCGTGAAATTAGTCTCATGGAGACTCTCATCATCTTATTAACTCAATTTGATTAATATCTCAATCAACTCATCAAATCAGTGCTCTTTTCATTGCTTAAGGACTCAAATCAATCATTAAGAGGAAGTCATTTAGACAAGACTCTAGAATTCAATTATGAATACTCAAGGGATCATCAAGCTCAATTAACCCAACCTCATAATCACATCAAGATTTCAATCAACATACTCAAGTCAAGGCTCTAGACTCTAACCCTAGGTTCATTTATGCATGTTTTCACAAAATAACATATAGGGTAACAGTAACTCATGAAAAGTAGTTGATTTAAGAGAACAAGTTTATAATGATCATCCATATATGAAAGTACATGTACAGATATAATTTTCAAAAAATAATCAAGAACCATGTATGTATACTCAAAAGACTCTTAACTACTCTATTACCATCAATAGGGGCACATGAAAGAACAATCCCATACTTTAGTTTAGCCTTACATACCTGGTGTGACGCTTTTGATAATCAATCCTTGAAGAATTTTATCAAACTCGTCAATTCCTCACTCCACTTCCCTTCCCTTTAACCCTAGTCTTTGTTAGAACTTAGAAAAGGATTTAGAATGAGGATAAAAATCCTTTTTACGCATAGAATGACCCATTTAGATCATGTTTTTAGTTTAGAAGGGATTGAAAAAGGTCTGAAGTGCCCCTCATAAAATTAAAAAAATATTTACCTTGGGAACACGTGGTTCTCGATGCGAACTTGTGGAAATTTCAGGGTTTTTCGCCAAAAATTTTTCAATCGAGTTTTCTAATCTCGAATATTTAGATCAAACCTAAGTGCATGTCTGCATCAGTTGCGCATCATACACCTGTCGCGCACTTATTTTCAAAATTATTTTCGTATCAAAAACTTATCTTTTGATCATATATTCTGTTTCGAATTGTCCATCAGAGCATGGGAAGATACATCATGCGCACATCTCTCTTCTAGGGGTATTTCAGTAATTTTATTAGTTGTACAGGATTGTAGGAGTCGAGATGCAAGGCCCAAAGGCCAAGGTGGGAAATTTCAAGGTGCCCCAAGGACCAACTCATTCTATGAACTTCATGGATGACAAGAAGTTGAAGAGGCCCTGAATGTTGTTACCAGTATGTTGAAATTGTATAATTTTGATGCATATGTTACTTAGATCCAGGAGAAAACTTGTCATTTGTAACTCTTACATATGCATGTCCCCAAGTCCTTACGAGCCTTATGAAGTATATACCCTCTTAGGAGAGTCTATTGTAGCATGAAGACTTTATAGGAATTTTCCTATCTCTATCTTGCATAAAGTTGTCCCTTGTGACTTAGTAGAACTCTTCATGGTTGATTTTGATGTTATATTTGGGGTGGATTGGTTACATGCTTCCTATGCCTCCATCAATTATAAGACTCTTAAAGTCAAGTTCCAATTCCAAAATGAGTCTATTCTTGAGTGGGAGGGTAGAAATACTTCATGTAGAGGTCAGTTTGTCTCCTTTCCAAAGGCCCAGAAAATGATCTCAAAGGGATGCATATATCATCTAGTAAGGGTCAAACACGTCATTTCCAAAGTTCCTTCTCTTGAGTTGGTCCCCATTGCCAATGAGTTTCCCAATGTTTTTCTAGATGAGTTATCGAGTGTTGCTCCCAAAAGTGAAATAGATTTTGGTATAAACCTCTAAAGAGTCCATATCTTGGACTCATTTTGGGGTTAGAATGTGAAGAAGATAATGTTATATTGTCCTTCAGTTACTAACTAATATGCATGCATTGTGACAGGAATGGAGCTAAAAGTGCACAAGTGAACAATGTTTAATAAATCTTGGAAAGGGGAAAAAGTGCCAAAAAGCAGCTTCGCTGATATATCGACAGAATGCCGAGGACTCAATAAAACCACCTAACATTGCAACAACCAAGTCCCAAGTCCATGCCATAAAGGTGGTCAGAATCAAAGAAATCAAACACATTTGGCGTATCACTGGATGGTCAAGGATACCACCCAATGTTCCAGTACTCAGGACCCTATGTTCATGACAGAAGGGCGACGTGGAAGGAACTTTGGCAAATCACCAAACATGACTGGTGGATTAAAGAGCTATTGCCAAATCTTCTAGAAATTCAAGACTTCAAAGAGATGCAAAAGAAAGCTGTAAAGTGCAAAGTCGGCAAATGGCTAGAGTGCTCGGAGATGGCCAACCTTGACTAGCCAATGGC
The DNA here is from genome assembly GCA_025774065.1 of Solanum ossicruentum. Classification (NCBI taxonomy): domain Eukaryota; kingdom Viridiplantae; phylum Streptophyta; class Magnoliopsida; order Solanales; family Solanaceae; genus Solanum; species Solanum ossicruentum. Next base: position 27,892 of record JAOTQR010090327.1, read on the forward strand.
TACTCGGTGCATAAATTGCCACATATTTTGCATAGACTATTTAAACCTTTTAGAAAGAACATTGTACATATCATTCATTTCAAGTTTTACAGATAGAAAGAGAGTGAGAAAAAGAGTACATAGAACATTCTTGCTTAATAGTAGAAGGGTTAAAGGGTTTCAAGCTTGTGGAGGCACAATTTGTGGAGATTTTCTGATTCAATTCAACTTTTCTCTTACTATCCTTATTACCCATGTACCGAGCTGCAAAATTTTTTATTGAATCTTTATTTTCGAGCATGAGTGGTTAAAACCCCTATGTTAAGGGTGTGTAAATAATATAGGTCTTTGATTTCTATGTTGGATCTATGTTGTTTTAACTTTATTTTTGTTAATACAAGTGAATTTACATCCATTGCTACGTTTGATCTATAATCCTAAGGTTGAAAACTTGGGCTTTACTTTAGATCTCTAATCATTACATTAATCTGAGAATTTAGAGTGTGGAATAGATGTATTAGCTAGAAACCTTTCAGGGTTTCAATTGAATGTCACAATCATGGATTCAATGGATAAGATATTAGGTGATTTTCTGCAATTTCTCAGGCCAGGGTATCCTTGAGTGATTCATGCACGAGGTCCTAATAGATTCATCTGAAACAACTTTGCTGTCATAATTGACGTGTGTTACCAGTATCATAGCCTATTCACTCATATTTAACTTTACATCACTCTTAATCTATTATTAATTTGCCGATTTAGAAATTGTTTTAGCTGAATCTTGAATTCATTTACTGTAATACCTAATTTGAACATATAATTTCCTAGTTCTGAATTACTTCTCCTCTTGAATTATCATTCTCTATGGGATTCAACTCTGACTCTTTTGTTGGGTTAATATGTTGATGAGTTCGTCCCTACTTCCATTTAAGTAGTGGATTTGAATGTTATAAAAAATTCCACGCTTTTCGAGGAACAATAAGCATATTGAGTTTATTTAGGACTTGTAGTTTACTAGTTTTTAGTTCAATTAGTAAGTACTTGTTTTGAGTTTATTTAGTACTTATGGTTTGCTAGTTTTTAGTTTAATTTGTAAGTACTTGTTTTTGTGTTTTTCTTATGGCTAATTGTGATAAATTCTTGCTTGATGGATGTCAGCCCTTTCTCTATCTTCTTCAAAGTGTAGGACTTCATATTGAGCAAATTGCTGTTAAGGATATGAATGGAGAAATTGGTGGTGTGAGTTAAAGTTGGCTCGTAGACATGTTTCTAACACATCTTAATGAATATATTCAAAGAAAGCAATCGCTTAATAAGAGAGATGAGTTCAAACATGTGCTTATTACTAGATGCTTTGAGTTTCTTTAATTTGAATAGGATATTGGTGCTTTTGAGGCCAACATGAGGAGAAGCAATGGAGTATGTAAGGCTACTTATGTAATGGTGGACCACCATTAGTTGAAATCTTAAGAATAGAGGATGGTTCGAATTGTTGAGGAAATCTTGGGTGAGTGTGTACCATCCAAGAAGCTGAGTTTGAGGAAATGATACTAAATTTGCAAGAAAGAGACATGGCAATCAACAATAGCAACTTTAGTTCATTTTATGTTGAGACTGTCATTTGCTTGAAGGCTGAGAAAAGTGAAGTCCAATGTGAAAGGGGACCCTTGTTGCTCTCATTTCTACCTGATGAGCCTAAAAGAATAATTAATGTCAAGTTGGGTAGAAAATTCTAGTCTACAAAGTGGAGAGACCGAAGGAAAATGTTGATGGTCTCTAAGTATCCCCATGAGCTTAACTGAAAAATTATCTTGAAGTTGGGGAGAAGCTTCATCGCCTCAAAATGGAAATACATAAATGGTGGTTAATCAATTTTGCTCAAATTTTAATTTCTTAGATTATTTTTTGCATTTTTGAATTTTTAGTGTAGCTTTAATTTTATTGTGTAGTTTTAGCTAACCCTCACAATTTTCAAGTCTTTGATAGTGAATTTGCATAGGTTGGAAGTGTCCACATGATTGGAGTTGAAGATTTGGGTGGAAACAACATAAAAAACACAAAAGGATGAGTTAGAGGCCATTTTTTACCACACTTTTAGGTGCAGGCTTTGCCTAATACTGAAGGGCGGACTGATGAAGTGGGCCTGGGACCATCTAGTGCTGCAGAAAGAAGCCTAAGTCTGGCACCCCATCTGAACTCTACGAACACAAAAAAGGTCTGCGAATGCAAAAGTTAACTTTGTTGACTCTTCGCGGATGCGCCTCTGAGCCCGTAAGCACAGAGATTGGAAAAAAGGTGGAGTGGTGTGAATGTGCCCCAGAATCTGCGTATATGGTTAACTGAAGAGGTGCAGAGAATGAAAAGAGAAGTCTCTTGAGAAAAGGGAACACAGGTATTAGAAAAAACAGTGTGAGATAAATAATTTTTCAAGAACTTTTGCTCTCCACAACTCTTCAAGAAAAGCTCAAGTTCTTTCTTCTTCTTCTTCATCCTTTTTGGTTCTTCATCTTGAGGTATGTCCACTTAACTCACCCTCCGTTTTTGGTTCTTCATCTTAAGGTATGTCCACTCAACTCACCCTCCATTCTTTTTCATTAATGGAAACCTTGTGCAACCATGAAATTGCTTGACAACGGTGAAGTTAAGGTGCTCAATTCTTCCTACCATGATGCTAAACAATTAAAGTCTTGCTTTCTTCCTCCATTGTTTTGTTCTTGGCCTGCATTTTTGTTGCTATAGTGTATCACTTCTAGGATTTTTAGGAGTCAATTCTTTTTCTTGAATGTTTAAAAATAGAATTGTAAAGCTATAATGTTGAGTGTTTCGTAGGTAGTGATTGTACGTTATGGGGATAGATTTGGGGGTGTTGTCAAAATTATACTGTGATCATGTGGACCCCATATATTTGTGAAAATGACCCTTTTATTTTGAAAATATTCTGTGCAGGTTATATTTGCTCTCTGCAAATACATATACTATGCCGTGAATGTGGGGTTTTAATGTCCTTGAACTCTGCAAATGCGGAGCTTAAATGTCCTTGAACTCCACGACCGCAAGTGTTTAGCCACGAATGTAGAGTACAAACTATCACTGTACAAAAACTTCATCTGTTCACTGTTTGATCTAAACACATTTCCATTATTTTCTTTGGCTCAAATTCTTCCTAATACATGGTTTAAAATGTCTACAAGATCTTTTTGTCATGTTGGCTTTATTTTAGGTCTTATTGGTGATAAAATGGAACCTAAGCAAACACTTTATGATAGTAAGATGCTTCTAGAGGTGGGAGAAGAGGACTACTTTGATCAAAGAAGATTCCTTTCAGCCTAATGTGCTCAAAAGTATAATGAATACTTGGGCCAGACAGTGATTAGAGAAAAGGGGAGTCGCTTGGACAATGTAGAGGAGAAGATGCTAGAGTTCTTAGGCGAACTACAGGTTTCGGGTTAGGTATGTTTTGTTGAGGAGTCAATTAAAGCCAATCATACAATAATAGCTGAGTTCTATGATAATGCCATGGAGATGGGCTTTGGAGAGCTAGTGGTTAGCATGGTCCAAGGAGTAAGAGTTGATTTTAGTCTGACCAGGATCAATGCCTTATATGGTCTACTGGATTTGGATAACTGAGTGTATAGAGAGAGATTTTGAGAGTTGGGTACTTAATGGTTGGCCAACAAGTTGCATTATGGAGTTCCTTCGAATTGGTTCACTTCACACAAATGAGTTAATTCACATGAGTTCACAGTGGAAGCCAAATGTTGGCTTTCCATTATTTGTGCCAGAGTCGTTCCCTACCACATCATACAAAGGTAACTATGGACTAGGCACTTGTCATTACTGTTATTTTGGATGTTCTTCAAGTTAATATTAGACGGTTAAGGGTTGATCAGATTGCAGAGGTATCCCAAGGTAGGGCCAAGAACTCAGTGTACCCCTCATTAATTTTTAGACTATGCTATGAGGCAGGGGTGTCTGTCCGACCTACTGATGAGGAGCAACTGCCTAAAGATAACTAAAAAGTAGAGGTGGCCCACAGGAATAAAAAAAGAGGATGATTGATGTGCTAAATCCCTCTTTTGGGCAGTTCACCGAGCTAGGATCAGAGTCTGGAGGATCTTTTATAGGAGCTGCTGCAAGGTCTTCAAATTCCGCAGGACCACTTCAGTTTGTTTCTCCCTCTATGAGATACTTGTTCTCCCATATTCATGTGATGGATGAGCAGATTAGGAAGCTTGTTGCAGGCTTTTCTCATGGCTCACCAAGAGCTACAATTGTTGATTAACCTGCACTTACTTCAGTTGCAGCCGCTTAGATGTCTATGAGTGACTAGCTCAAGCATATGAGTCAAAGACGGGGACATATTGAGTGACAACAAAGGAATATTAGAGAACATGAGAAGAAAAAGAGAAAATTCCTCTACAAGATGACAGTAAGATAAAGAAAACTTTGTGCGTCTAGTTCTTTAGATCCTGATGATAATTTGACCTTCTCTTCTTTTTCGAGTGCCAAGTGATCACTTTAGGCAGTCCCTCGTATTCTCTTTCACTTTGTTGTTTTACTATGAGGACATAGTACCATTCTTAGTTAGGGGTCTTCCTATGATTTGATTTGATTTGATTGTATTATTTTTGACTCTTAGATTATTATCTTGTATATCATGGATTGAGTCATATATGTAGATTCTTGTTTTGGTATTGATGCGCCCTTGCTGTGATTGATTTATTTTTATTATGGTATGCCCTTGTTGGGCTTGTTTATATTGTGTTTTGGATTATCTATTTTAGTTAGATATGGTAGCTTCTTAATTTTGGTTTAGATGGTTTGTATAATTGATGGTTCCCCATGATGGATTAGTGATGACACTCTTAAGGGCAAATCATTGATGGAGTGTGTGAGTGCATAAGTTGGTTGTTGTCTTTGGTGCAGTTTGAGTAGTCATTGACTCTTATTCGAGCTAACCAAAAGATTGTGACTTGTTTGGTGCCAATATATTTAGTCAAGTGTTGTGGATCGTGAAAAGACACACCCCTCCTATTTTTGGTTTTGAATGATTTTGGAATGATTTTGAGACAACACTTTGACTCTTTTTGTGACTCTTACTAGATGGATATATTTGATAAAAGAGTCCATTATGCTTGACTCGAGAGTGATATTGATTCTTTTCGACTTGATTTGTATGTAAATATGAGTCATGAGTTTTTTGTTTTGTTCCTTGTGTTCACTTGTGTCAACTAGAACATGCCCACGTAGTCTTAAAAATATTGGTTTGATAGAATTTGGTTGGGAAAATGACCTTAGGAATGCTTTGGTTAGATTTGAGTCCACTTAGCCTAAATAGCTACCCTTTGCACTCATTTTATCCCTATTATCCCCTTTTCAGCCTTGTCCTTTTTCTTGGCAACTTAAATTACAAGCTTTGGCCGTTTTTAAAAAAGATAACCTTCTTTTGAACCCTTGTCCCTCCTTGAGCTTGATGTGTTTGTGACAATTGGGGCTTTAATCCTAATTTGGGAGGGGGGGGTGATATAGGAAGACGAGGAAGGATGTTTACCATTTGGAGTCTTGTCAAAAGAAAAAGAAAGAAAAAAGAAAAAGAGAGATAAATGGAGGAACGGAAAGAAAAGAAAAGAAAAGAAAGAGTGCTTTCAAAAATAAAAGGAAAAAAGAATAAAAAGTGCTTGAATGAAAAGAATCCTCCAAAAGGTTGAAATTGGTTGTAAGTGGGACACTAAAGTTGGAAAAGAAAAATTGAAAGGTGCATTAGTGTGAATTGTGAAGAAAATAGTGGAAAGGTTGAAAAGAAGTGGATGTTGTGTGTAGAGTTTAAAGAGGGTTGTTCACTATTGTCAAAATTGTATACTACCCTTCCTCTAAGCCTACATTATAAGCCTAAAAAGCCCTTTGGAATTTCTAATCGAATGAAATTGTGCAAATGTTGATTGAAAAATAAATATGGGCGAGCCTATAATGTGTCATTAGTGTGCATGAATGTTCTTTTGTTGAATATGAGTGTTTGAGTCCTTGTCCCTTGTTCATTGTATATATTTATTTGTTGTGGGGACATTCTTTCTTTTTGTGAGGAAATGCAAGTTGAAAAGGATTTGTGATATTGATGCTTTTCAAGGTTGATTCAAGTAGAACTTGTTTAGCTGACTAGGAGTTTGAGTCATTTCTTACGAATTTGTGTTGTTGCTTAATCATTCTTGTAAGTTGAATTTGAATTGAAAAATGATCTTTTGAAAGTGAGGAAGTTATTTCTTATACATTCACAGGCTTGTGCTAATTGTTGGTACCAACCATTGTCATGGTCATGGTTTTAGTTGTTGGATGTAAATTGGGATTGGTGTGCTTAAATTGCTAGGCTCTTCAGTTTGGTTTTGTTTTTCTTGAGGACAAGCGAATTCTTATGTTGGGAGTGTTGATGTGTGTATAAAACAACAACAATAACATACTCAGTGGAATCTCGTAAGTGGGGTCTGGAGAGGGTAGAATATACACAGACCTTACCACTATCTAGATATGTGTATAATATACACTTATTTCTTATGATTTTATGTTGTTAATTTTATAACTTAAGACTAATTATGCTTTGAATGGTGTATATTTCAGGTACATATGTTGTAAATAGAGATTTGCTGGGAAGAATTGAAATTAAACATTAATTAGAGCAAAAAGGAGCTAAAATGAAGAAAGAGTGTACCTGGGAATAGTTACTCTCTATGAACACAGAGCAGTGGAATACAATGAAGCAAAACGTGCTAAGTTAGGCGCATAGGCAGAGCTGAAGGCAAATATTCTCCACGAACTCAGAATGCTGAGGATCGAACGCAGAGTTTTAACTTTATTTGATCTCCGAGAACGCGATCAAAGATCTATTAATGCTGAGTACTTATCTTACTAAAGTTAGGATAGTTTCAGAATTTCACCATTTCAATCTCAAAAATGATATACACGTACTCCAACCTTAGTTCTTCACTGATTCATCCCCGAAAATAGTGTTCATAACCTTTTTTGAGAGAAGAAACACACACAAGATCAAAATTGAGTTTTGGGTAAGGATTTAGAGCAAATTCTCTACCATTTCTTGTGATGATTAAAGAGTGTGAGCTTTATTTGTATTTATCTTTTAGTAACTCTTTCTTTCCTTGTTCTTGAAGTCACAACTTTTAGATTTGATGAGTATTGAATATTAAATTGTTTTTGGTTATTGATTGATTATCTTGCTTTCATATTTAGTTGATTATTTACTTGCAAATCAAGTTGGTTTCTCCCTAAATTACTTTGATTGGATTCAGTTGATTTATGGGTTTATGCTTACTTTCATGCTTAACTTATGATTTGAGCTTAAGAACTTGAATCTAGCTTACATCTTCAATTATTGCTTGAAAATGTGTAGTTGAAGTGGAGGTTTTGTATGATTGTTGGGTTTATGTGTTGAGTGCCTTAAATGGGATCAACGGCTAAGGCTTTAGTATTTTGCTCATGAGTCACTCAAGCCAGGTATGTCTTGGAATGATTCGCTAATAGAGGCCGTGACAAACTCTTGCAAAACATCATTATTATCGTAAGTGAGGTAGTGATTACAAGCAACCTACCCTACCCATCGAGTTTATTTGATGCTAAGTGTGATTGATCAATGGAGCTTTGATTGATTCCCATATTTCCTATCCTTGCTCCCTTGCTTGATTAATCCTTACCCCATTTTCCCTTAAGGGTAGTTGTTAGCATAGTCGTCATGACCCAGACCTAGAGCCTAGATGTGACACGGCGAATGGGGAACCCGAAGGGACTCCAAACAAGCCTCTTTGCATATTATTACATATCCTTGGTCACGAAAGCAGTTGTACAACATCAAAATGGGGCTAAGGGACATAGTTGATACCATAGAAACATAGAAAGTTAAAGTGTAACATTAATACATCATAACGTTTCAACAACACCTCTAATACGTAGATAGGAGCGAGGGCCAAGACAATCTCCGGGCTCACCCTCATAGTCATAGGTTTCCAACATAATAAGAATCAATAGATAACATAAATTCAAAGAAATATGTCCTCGGAGTTGAGGACTCACCAACTTGCTTTGAAAGATAGTACTAGCCACGTAGATAAGAAAGATGATCAAAGTATAGAGTATACGTTAGTACATTTGAATGTACTAATTATGTAGGATGCAATGCAACAAAGGATAACAAACGTAATCAAAATGCATGAATAGACATTGAATGACATAATAGTAATATGGCATGCATGAATAATGCTTGAAGTAAAAAAAATGATTATATAAAACATATTACATGTGTATGAAGAGACCATCATCATAGACCAAGCCAACTTAGTACTCAAAATCCAAGGTAGACCACCCCTTGGGAAGTGATTGAGGAATCAACCCTTCAATTGGTTGAAGACATGACCCCCATCCCCATCCCAACTGATTGAGGAATCAATCTCTCAATTGGTTGGCGGCATGACCACCGTCATCCCAAGGGATTGAGAAATCAACCCCAAAATTGGTGGTTGGCATGAGCACCCCCGATTCAAGTGATTGAGGAATCAACCTCCTAATTGGTTAATGGGCATACCACTCTCCATCAAGATGGTTGAGGCAATTTACCCCTCCTCAACTAGGTATTGCCAACTCACAACACTATAGATACTTTCAACGAAATCAACATATATATACCTTCCTTTCTTCATTATAAAGTCATTCATGTCATAAGGCATACAATAGATCATCCATAGCTCAAGAATCCAATATCGGAAATTTTATCAAACACTTGGCGAGTGTATTATTCTTGTATAAAACCATGCAATTAAAGAGTGAAATCATGTGAAAAATTCCAATGTAAATCAGCCCACGAATACTTGGTAAAACCCTAATGAGAAAAACGTTGAATACCCCCAATAAAATATCAAGAGAGATCATAGTTCTATAGCTTAAAACATGTACAATCATAATAGGCAAATCATCTCAGGGTATAGACTTAAAATGAGTAAACATGTGTTTTCAATCACACTTTCATGAAACCCAAATATAGTTCATAGTTACATTCATAATAAGTAAGACCCATAAGTAAATCAACTTAGAAACATGCAATTTATGTAAAAAGGAAGATTGGGCTCCATGGGTGAAAGAACCTAATGGTTGAAACCCACATACCTTAGATCTGGATTCTCTTGAAATTGAGTTAGGAAAGAATGGAAGCTTTGAATGGAGTCATGAAATCCAAACTTGTTCTTGAGTTTCCTTGAATTTGTATTAGAGTCTTGGCAGAGGCTTTTGAGAGGATTTGAGAGTGTATTCAAGTTGAGATGAGTTTGATCCTTTTGAATAGGGTTTAAGTCTTTTGGGGATGTTAAGATAACATTGGAATTCTAAAAAGGTCATTAGGATGGATTAAATTGACGAAGACACAATCAGTGAATGGATGAAAAAATTGGCATAGTGATGCCTGACTGAGGCCCACACGGGTCGTCTGGCACTCCACAGGTTGTGTGGAGTGTTCATGAGGTGAGACTTGGTCAAAAATTGGAAGTTGAGAACACTTAGAAAAGTTAATGTCATCGTTACTTTGATGGAATCCCTCACAAGCCGTGTCGTGCTACACGGTTCGTGTGATGGTCCATTGAACTACACTTGGTAAGAAAAATATTCCCAGGCCACCCCATGCCCCTGGGCCATGACTCGTCAAATCTGCCATGGCCTATGAAGTTGGTCATGGCAAAATGCTTAGCCAAGAAAACTCCTCCCATGCCCACTATTTCTCACTTGCACACACTCCATGACCAGCTACATGGTCAGTGGCAAGCCACATGGCCCATGCCTCATGCCTAACCTAGTCAATCGGTGAACTTCTCCAACCAAACCTTTTTTTCACCCCAAAGATTCCTACTTTCCACCATTAGTAAGCAATCTCACATCCTTTAAAATCCACAATATCACCCCAAATGACTCACAAACACTTCCTCACTTCCGGAAACAAACCAACATATCATCACCAAGGACCACCACAAACATACCAAGGTATAGCTTAAAGACCCCATACAAGAGACTACATATATAGTCTGTGCACCAGCGAAAACCAAAAGACATTACCCCAAATCCAGTATTGGAAAGGACATCATGACTTTATTGACTATTGGAAATGACTTAATAGGAAGGACATTATGCTCAACATCCCTAACTCTTACAAGATGATATATGTAACCCCTTAGAGATCAATTGGACCTTAAGACAAGAAATCAACCTACCCTTTACTACAACTTTACAACCTCCCACTCATTGACAGGTTCACCAGGGAATTAGGGTCTCTCCATACAGGTTCTACAACCAATGGAGGCATAGCACACATATAACCAGTCTATCCCAAGAATTACCTCAACCTTTACCATGACATACTCAATAACATCACTAAACAATACTATATTCAATAAGGACATGAGACAACCCTTATAGACTTTCCTAACAATAATAGACTCACCAATGAGGTAGATATCAAAGGTTCACATAACAATTCAAGACATATGCAAGGCCGACTAGCAACAAAGAAACCATGAAAGAATAGTGACATCCAGACCTATTAATGCATAAACCTCAAATTTAAGGACTTTTAACATACTGATTGCCTCCCATGAAGAGCATAGAATTAATTGTGTCTTGTGGAACCACCTTGTTGATCACCTCTTCCCAAAGGAATAATATTTGCACCCCGTCCTTGTGGATGAACATCTTTACCCTTGTTGTGATTACATGGAAAATCCATCACCTTATGCCACACTTCTCCCCAACCAAAACAAGCATTGCTGTCCTTCAAACATAGGCTATCATGACCCTTACCACATTTTAGACACATACCATTGCGACCACACCACTATCACCTTGGGCCCTTGGTTTATCATTGGTAAATCCTCTATTAGGAGCATAAGTAGACCCTTGGCCTTGATGAAACCAGTCACACCTGGGACTTTGGAACTTACCATCAAAATGGGCCCTCTTTGCCTCATTACCCCAACTCTTTCTCAACTTCTCGCCCTCTAATTATTCGATGTACATCATTAGTATGGATGAATCCATGTCACTAATCAACACAGTGGCACAACACTCCTTATTCACCAAACTGAAAACACCAACAAACTTATTCATTCTAGACCTTGAGTTAGCAACCAAGTGTGGAGCATATTTAGAGAGTTGGTTGAACTTGAGGGCATATTCCCTTGCTTCAAAATCATGAACTCCATCATTTTGGCCTCTCTAAGCTCAATAGGAAAGAATCGATTGAGGAAAGCCATGCTAAACTCCTCCCATAGAATCATATTATTGTTCCCCTACTCCTTTTGCCATTGAGTGTATCATATTTGGGCCACTCCCTAGAGTTGGTAAGCCGCCAACTCCGCCTTCCCTTCCATTCTAACACCCATGATAGCCAACACCTTATATACCTCATCAATAAACTCTTAAGGTTCCTCATCCACTTTAGACCCATTGAACATTGTGGGTTCATCCTTATAAAGTCCCTCACCCGAGATGTCAGAATAGGAGCATGAGGGGCTTGGGCGCCTTGTTTGACTTGGTTACCCATGGCTTGAGCTAGCAAAGTGAGAGCATCCCGGAGCTCTCCAAAAGCCGGTTGTTCTTCAGGAGTGCAGGCTCTTCTTCTTCTTGTGTTAGGCATGGTCTAAAAATGTCAAAGAACGTTCGTTAAGGGGGCAGAACTTTACCTTACTTCTATATCACGACATAGATCATGAAGAAGGGGAACATTTTCTAAAACGTCTCAATGCCTCTTACTCATAGTCATGATACAAAACATAACCATGAATAAGACTTTAATTGACGTGGTGTGTTGGATGATGAGGACCATTAACAACCTAGTGTTCTGATATCAAGTTTCCAAGACCCAAACCTAAGGCCTAGACATTCCACGATGAATGGAGAACCAGAAGGGACCCCAAACAAGCCTTTTAGCATATCATTACATATCCTTGGTCGCGGAAGCGATTGTACAACCGGGCTAAGGGACATAGTTGATACCATAGAAACATAGAAAGTCAAAGTATAGCATAAATACATCATAACATTCCAACAACACCTCTAATACATAGATAGGAGCGGGAGCCAAGACAATCTCTGGGCTCACCATCATAGTCATTAGTTTCCAATATGATGAGAGTCAATACATAGCATAAATTCAAAAAAACATGTCCTCGGAGTTGAGAACTCACCAACTTTCTTTGAAAGATAGTACTAGCCACGTGGAGGAGGAAGATGATCAAGTGGGGCTCTGCTTCCTACATGTTAATATCATGTAGGCATAGAGTATGCGTTAATACATTTAAATGTACTAAGTATGTAGGATGCAATGCAAGAAAGGATAAGCAACATAATTGAAATGCATAAATAGATATTGAATGAACATAATAGCAATATGGCACACACGAATGATGCTTGAAGTAAAAACATAATTATACATAACATATTACATATGTAGTAAGAGACCATCATCATAGACCAAGCTAACTTAGTACTCAGAATCCAAGGTAGACAACCCCTTGGTAAGTGATTGAGGAATCAAGCTCTCACTTGGTTGACGGTATGACCACCCCCATATTAAAGGATTGAGGAATCAACCCCCCAATTGGTTGACGATATGACCAGCCCCGTACAGAGTGATTGAGGAATCAACCCCCTAATTGGTTAATGGGTATACCATCCCCCATCAAGATGGTTGAGGCAATTTACCCCTCCTCAACTAGGTATGGTCAACTCATAACACTATAGATACTTTCCATAAAATCAACACATATGTACCTTCCTTTCATCATTATAAAGTCATTCAAGTCATAGGTCATACAATATATTATCCATAGCTCAAGAATCCAAAACTGGATATTTTATCAAACGCTTGACAGGTGTGTTATGCTTGTATAAAATCATGTAATTCAAGAGTAACATCATGTGAGAAATTCTAATGTAAATTGACCCACCGATACTTGGTAAAACCCTCATATGAAATATGTTGAAAACCCCCCATCAAATATCAAGAGAGATCATAGTGATATAGCTTAAAAATGCATAATCATGATAGGCAAATCATCTCAGGGTATAGACTTAAAATGAGTAAACATGTGTTCTCAATCACACTTTCATGAAACCCCAATATATTTCATAGTTACATTCATAATAAGTAAGACCCGTAAGTAAATCAACTTAGAAACATATAATTTATGTAAAAAGGAAAATTGGATACCATGGGTGGAAGAACCCAATGGTTGAAACCCACATAACTTAGACCTAGAGTCTCTTGAAATTGAGTTGGGAAAGAATGGAAGCTTTGAATGGAGTCTTGAAATCCAAACTTGTTCTTGAGTTTCCTTGAATTTATATTGGGGTCTTGGTAGAGCCTTTTGAGAGGATTTGAGAGTATATTCAAGATGAGAGTAATGAGTTAAGATAGCATTGAAAGTCTGAAAAGGTCATTAGGATGAATTAAATTTATGAAAACACCATTAGTGAACGGATGAAAAAGTTGGGACAAGTGATGCCCACTAAGGCCTACACGGGTCGTGTGGAACTCCACGGGTCATGTGGAGTGCTCGTGAGGTGAGACTTGGTGAAAACCTGGAAGTTGGGAACACTTAGAAAAATTAACATCATCGTCACTTTGACGGAAGCCGTCACGGGCTGTATGGTGCTACACAGTCTGTGTAGTTGTACTTTGAACTATACTTGCTGAGAAAAATGTTTTCGGGCCACCCATGCCCAGGGCCATGACTCGTTAGACCTGCAACGACCCATGAAAATGGCGTGGCATAACACTTAGCCAAGAAAACTCCTCCTATGTCTACTCTTCCTCACTTGCACACACTCCACGACCAGCTACATGGTCAGTGGCAAGCCGCTGGACGTGCCTTATGACTTAGAGCAAAAATGGTCTTTTCTAGGTAAAGGCAGCCCAGATGGCCTGTCCAAGGCCCCAATGACCATCAAGTTTCCCGTGTGGTTTCACTGCACAAGGAAGGGTCTTACAAAAATGGTCATAACTCCTTTATTTGATCTCGGAATGTAGTGAGACCAAGTGAGTTGGAACGCTAACTCAAAGGGCTTTCATTTCACATGTCATGGGTCATCCAATTCCAAGTATACTAAATGTTATGCTCATTTGAAATTGTCCTTGACATAATCCAACACCCAAAACGCAACTCATATGGAGGTCTTGAACTAGTCTATTAATAGAAGTCTCCCATGTACCTGATAAACTCCCAACCTAACCAAGTGAGGCTTGAAACATGGACACATAAGAGCATGGAGTTACAGGGTGTTACATTAGTTCTACCCCCAATTTTCTAGAACATGTATGTATTTGCTTGTTAGATTGAAACTAGTCACTCATAGTCATTAATTAATTCAATCGACCTCATACTGTTCCTTGTGGGATTCGACACCGAATCTTTTGTTAGGATAATATGTTGATAGTGATCGTCCTTGCTTCCTTTTGAGTAGAAGGTTTGAACATCATCAAAAATATATTTGATGACATTCAAACCCACTACTCAAATGGAAGCAGGAATGATTGTTATCGACATAATAGCCTAACAAAAGAGTTGAGGTTAATTTCAATAGGGAATGGTTGTTCAAGAGGTGAAGTAATTCATTGAACTAGGCAATTGTAGGTACCAATAAGGGGGTTACAACAAATAAATTCAAGATTCAACTAACATAATTTCTAAATTAGCAAATTAACTACAGATTAAGAGAGATGTTGGGGATGTCAATATATGGGAGTACATCTACTAAACTAGGTCTAAATATTTGACTAATCAAGTTAAAGGTAAGTGAATGGGCTAGGATGCTGGTAATCAACACTTCAATTACAATAGGGAATGTACTTTGCACGAACCTATTATGATCTCATACACGATTCGCTCAAGGACATGCCTGGCCTGAGAAATTAGAGCTATTGAATCCATAGTTGTGGCATTCAACTAAAATCCCAAGAGATTTCTAGCTAATAAATCTATTCCACACTCTAACTACTCAACTAAAGTAATAATTAGAGATCTAAGTAAAGCCTAAGTTTGCAACCTTAGGATTATAGCTAAAACTTAGCAATAGATGTAAATTCACTCAGATTAACAACAACAAAGTAAAAATATCATAGACCCAACATAGAAATCAAAGACCCATATTATTTGCATACCCTTAACATGGGGGTTTTAGCCACTCATTTCTAAATTAAAGATTCAACACCAAGTTCAGTAGCTGAGTAAATGGGTAATAAGGATAGTAGGAGAAAAATCAAAATTGAATCATTAAATCTCCATAAATTGTGCCTCACAAGTTTGAAACTCGCTAAACCTTTGTACTATTGAGCAAGAATGCTCTTTTTCTTACTCCCTCTTTGTCTGCAAAGGCTGATATGAAAGATATGTACAATTTCCTTCTAAAAGGTTTAAATAGTTTGTGTTAAGTAAGTAGGATTTTGTGCACTGAGTACCCATTTGGCGTTCAAGTTCGGCCATCGCTGAGCACTCTGGCGGTGTACTGAATGTGAACTTGACTGCTTTTCTCTACCTCTCTTTGAAGGATTGAGTCTCTGCAAAATTGGATGGTGGCTCTTTACTCTACCAATCACGTTCGGTGATTCACCAAATTTTCTTCTATGTCACTCTTCTATCATAAACTTGGGGTCTTGAGTACTACAATATTAGGTGGTCTCTTTTACCATTTGGCAATACGCCGAATACGATTGGCGATACGTCGAATATTTGGCAACTTCATTCTAACCATCTTTCTAGCATGGACTTAGGAGTTAGTTGCTGCAATATTAGGTGGTCTAATTGAGTCATTGGAGCTCCATCGAATACATCAGTGAAGCCTCTTTTGTCCACCTTTTTTGGCAGTTTACCGCCTTTTCCAAGATTTGTTGAACATTGTCCAGTTTTTCACTTTTAGCTCCATTCCTATCAAAACGTATGCATATTAGTTAGTAATTGAAGCATGATAGAACACTGAGGTCAACATTTCTTTACATCCTAAGCCCAAAATGAGTCCGAGATATGGAGTCATCAACACCCCCAACTTAAGCCTTTGCTTGCCCTCAAGAAAAGCAAACATTAAGTAGTCCAATTCATAGCTTGCAGATAGGGCCATAGGATAAGTACATACAATTCCACCTTTGTCATCCATCCTCGAACTTACACAAACCACTTATGTGATTTTCATGCTTCAAGAGGTGACTAAGGAGTAATCAAGGCATGGTTATGCTAATAATTGTTCATTCAGCTGATGGTCACAAACTAAAAGCATCACTATTTGCCCTCATGCCAAAGAAGATCTCGTACGCACAAGATTAGAACAAACCTTCCAAGGATCTCTTCAATACTCACTCTCCCAATTGATGGAATGAAAGCTTTAACCATAGGCTTGCTCTTATTCTCAATTAGAGTTCATTTGATTTCATTCTGGATGAAGATCCCAAAGGACCTTCTTTGGGTTGTAATGTAGGGTTAAGGTTGGGTTGGATAGCATATGGATAGTAATGGCTCATCTCTGCTTGAACTCTACACATACTTTTCTTGCTGATGAATCCTTTTAGTACTCCTTTTCTTCTCCTATTGACACCTTTTTGCTTTTGATCTTTCATCCTAAGTGTTTTCCCACAATCTTTCATGATTTTGGAGGGTCCTCTTTTTCAAGGTATTATTTTTCTATTTATCATTTTTCGACTTTTCAAATCCTTTTCTTGAAATCTTTTCTTATTTTCATCATTTCACGGACTGCTCTCCTTTTTTTCTTTTCCTTTTTCTTTCCTCAACTCATACATAGGAGACACCCCCTCTTCCTACCAACACCCCAACTTTGGCCTTTGGCCGTCATTGTCACTTTAAGCTCAAGGAGGGAATGGTAATGAACAAGAAGGAATTGTCTTTCACAAATAAATATCAAGGCTACATGTTTGTAAAGAAAGGATCAAGGCATAAAAGAATTTCACTAAGGAATCAATTCGATACCATTGGAGGCTAATATGACCAAGGTGGACTCAAAAGGAACCAAAGAAGGCCTAAGGTCCTTTCCTAATTCGGAATCAACCAAATCACTCCACAAAACAAACTTGGCAAGTTCAAGATGTTTCAAAATATGTCTTTTAACAAAAGTTCTTAACTCACTTTGGCAAAATGGATTTGCATTTCAAACAGTGGCAACACATTCACAACCAACGATCATAGCATGTCCAAAGGTCAAAACTCACATAGTCAACACAAGATGCACAAAATCCATGCATGGATTAATTTTTCAAGAGAAGGACTAACTGGTGATTTAGTACATGCTCCTCATCCATGGCAATATTTGAATCAAAGATATGGACTATTGATGCTCGAATTACTGAAGACTAGAGACACGATATTCACATTTGAACAAATTTTCACATATGCATGGGGCTTGCCACAAATCAAAGATATCATTCACAATGATTCATCCATTCAACTCAAAAAGCAGAAAATTAAGATGGAAAAACAAATACTAATATATTGCAACCCAAGTTAAAATTATTTACAAACCCAAAATTAAAATTGTCTTAAACATCCATCAACAAAAATTAAAATAAGCATTGTCTTATCTAAATCATGACAAAAATAGTAAGTAATCATTATCAAGAGATATTAGGGAATTACAAATATTCACCCCCTCCTAATAAGAGAACATTGCCCTCAATGTGCAAGCACAACACTAAGAAATCATAAATAGGAATGAATGAGTATTAAAATCCTACTAGACATGATCAATCCTATTATGGTGGTGGTGCTAGAGCTGAAGAAGCGGTCAAGGGGCATCAATGCCCACATATATGCTGCACTTTCTAGATCAATCAACAGCCTCATGGGCTCGAGCTCATGTACACCGAAAGTGCCTATCATGGACGTGTCTTAGGGAGATGCCTTTGTCACTGTGTCTATGATCTTTACTTCTAACCATGCCAACTCTTCATGCTTCGCCTGATTGGCCTCAACTCCCAAGTCTTCTTCATTAATTTCTGAGGTACCTACTATATTGACTGCTTTACCGCACTTACTAGAGCATCGACATCTATCATATCATCGGGAGCTATATTTATATAAAATCTAGGTGGCTTCTGTAGTCCATCCCAAAAAGAACTCAAGTTGGGGGACCTCAGGGATGCCACCCCTTCTTTAAATATTCAATGTCAGCTTTTATGGCTAACGAACTAGCACTACCACTACTGGTTTTCTCCACTGCAGTCACCCTCTATTTTAAGCTAGCCAATTCTTTCCCATGATCTTCAATCATCAGCTCAAGCCTATTCATCCTCAACTTATGATCCTCTATCAAATCCCTTTGCTTCTTTTCAGCATTAATATATGGAGCCAATACATTGGCTATGGCCATCTTAATCAACTTTGACAAGGATGACTCAACCCAGGTGGCACAAATGTCAGCGATTTTGGCCAACCGTCCAAAGCCCATAATAGTAACTTTAGTAATTAGGGGTTGATCATCCTTAGCCTGAAGCTCAGCATGTGCCTCAATAGAAGGAAGTAGAGTAGAAGAGGAAGGTAATGATGGAGAGGAAGAATATGTACCTACCTCGAGAGCTAGCTCTGCAGTGCCGAACTTGGGGGCCTCCACATGAACCACTAGTGTTTTGTCATCCAACTTCTTCCTAACTCTATCCTTTTCATCCCATTAGAACCCAACCTCTATTCTCTATTCTCTATATAATAGTGGATGTTGTTGGAGTTATCTCCGCATTAGTCTTTTAGTTACATGGCACTCCGGCTCACTTACACAAAAGTTATGATTAGGCTTGGGAATGGAAGTGAGGTCTGTACTTGCTTTACCCTAGTGAGGATATCTAGAACGATGATAGCACCAAGATTCAATTTTAGCATGGTCCATAATATAACTATCGAATGCTGCTTTGGAGTGTTGAAGTATTGACTCATTCTGCGAAGGCATTAGGTTGCAGCAAATATATCCAAACCAAAACCTAGTCGAGATGTTCATCTCCTTTTTCTCAATAATAGCTCCCTCCTTTAACTATAAGGAAGCTAGAATCCCAATAATAGGATCCAACCAGGCTTTGATGTCATAGAACATCTTAAGCTGCATCATATCTTCAAGGTCATTTTGATATCGGTATGTGCATCCTAGAATTTTATTTTTCTCTATCTTGATGCATGGAACTTGCACATACTAAACCTCTACAACATCAAGAGGTTTGAGAACTACCTTCATCTTGCTTCTTCTATTTGGAATGGCCTTACCATGGGGCTCGTAAAACTCTCTGACCAAGCTTAGAATATATGGATCCTGAGGTATAGTTAATATTTGAAAATAATAGAACTTGAGAGTGTCCCTCATCTCGGGGTACCAATCCATGACCCCATCAGTCGATAGTCGCCTTTCTTTCAAGATTGTTCTGAGCCCCATTTTCTTTGATTCTGTTAAAATTCCTTGGAGTTGTTATCTCATAAAACCTCTAAGATCTTTGAAAGAGAGTATCATAAAGGGCTTTGGACCTAGCCTCATACAATTTTGGACTTGGTTCTAAAGTAGGCCTATGTGTTAGGGTTCTGGACCCCACTTCCCCATCCTATGAAGTGGCCTAAGTCATATGTAATGACCTATCATCATCACTGTTAGACTTTCGATGTTCAACAACCTTCCTTTTTCCTTTAGCTCATACCTCCCTACGAGGTCTTTCATTTGCCCGGTCGGGGGCTATAGTGATTTCCATAGCTGCCCGAGATCCATCTCGAGTGACAGGTTCCTTTGGTTTGTCCATTTTTGCTAAAAATAAGCTCAGATACAATTATCAGAATCAATCATAGGATAAAAGGACTCAAAATTAGGCATAAGAATATCATTTTGTGGGGATGGGTCCATTTGCTCGCCAAACATGTTCGGTAATCTGTCTTACTGATTTAGTGGTTAAACAGACTGTCTCATTGGTGCATAGAGTTTACATTTCTAATCACTAGTACTTTTGGTGATGACAGTGAAAATTTCGTGCTCCACTAAGTTGATTCAGCAGTGAAAATTACCATTGTCAAAAGTTACATAACTTAGCTTAGAACATTAGTTAGAAAAATGGTGTGTGTGACGATTTGGCACATTGTCAAGTCTACTTCAGTGGTCAAAATAATCATAGCTAAAATTTCCTAGCAAGGAAAACACCCTCCCATTTACAAGTTGATCAATTTTCATAAGAGCAAGGGAAAATAGCACACTAACCCACTATTCATACATTACTATAGGCTCAAACATCTATTGCTACTTTCACATTGTTACCATGGCTACAAACTCAATCAAACAATGACTTACCTTTAGGAATGATGTTACCCAATCTATCATAGGACAAGTTCACTTGGCTCAAAAGATTTTGAGGATTACCCAGACTTCACCCTTTGCCCATAACAAAAACAATCCAACAAACATGCATAATCAATCAAGGTCGCAATCACATGTTCATGGCATTGTCCCAACTTAAGGCTAGCCAACAAGGATTAATGTTAAACTTGAGACATTACACTTTATCAATTAACTCTTGGGCAACACAATCGTCAAAGCTAGCCCTAGCCCACAACACATGCACATTTAATTTCATGATTTTTCAAATGAATTAATAACCTGAACAAAACAAGTACACATGGAGCATAGAGTCATAAAATCACTAAAATACTTCACCCACATGATTTCCAACTATATTTTAACCATATACTATGATTAACAAGCTCAAACAACCCTTTTCATGCCCTCATAATTTCAATATTATTCTAAAAAGAAAGTAAAGCAAAGGGACATGAACATACCTCTTCGATGATGCACTAGCAATCAGAATTTCCAAATGGGATTGTTGTTGATGCAAAGAACTCACACCAAAGATAAAATGCAAGAAAATGAACTATAAGGAAGGTTGGCTTGCAAGGGAAGTGAAAATATGGAGAGTGAAAAGCCAAATCATTTGAAAGGCCTTTAATATGTCAGTCAGGCATGAGGAGTCGACAATGTTGATTCACTATGCCAAACACATTTGGCAGTACATTGATTGTGTTAGTGATCGCCTTTTTTCAACAACAATCAAAGCTTTACCTCAGCCTCAAAGGATGGTGAAACTAACTATCGCCCAACTGATTCGAGATCCATTGACTTGCAACTTCAACCACCTAATTTGATAGCACCTCAGGAGTCATCAGATGACTCAAAAGATGGTCAAATTTGCGATCACCGTCTCCACTCGGCAATCCACTAATTAGACCCGTCATGTCATTTTTTAGCATTCACTTCAGATTCACCCTTTTCAAACTTACACAACTCAACACCCATTGTTCTAAAAGAAAAGTATACTAAACCCCCTTGGGTTGCCTCTCGAGCAGCGCCATATTTAACATCATGGAAAGGCATAGTTTTACTAATCCTTAAGTTATCCATGATCGATCTATCACAGATACCACTTGGAGGTCCTTTGCCAACATTAATGTTTTGCAAATATTAAACACGACCTCATCTTTATTCATTCTGAACCTCATGTCCCCCCTCTCAACATGTACCAAGGCCCTTTCGGTAGCCAATAATAACCTACTTAAGATAATGGGAACATCTACATCTACCTCTTAATCTGGTGGCACGATCCAAGCCTAGGGCCTAGACGTGACACGATGAATGAGGAACCTGGTGGAACCCCAAACAATCCTCTTAGCATATCAATCATACATCCTTGGTTGCAAATGCAAAAATAACAACAACAAGAGATATAAATAAGGAAAAAGGGACTAAGGGAAGTCTTGATATTTATAAAACATAAAAGAGTCAAAGTTCAAAACATAAGTACATCAATTGTTACAACAACACCTCTAAACATAGATTGGAGCAGGGGCCAAGATACTTTCTGGGCTCACCCTTATAGTATCAAATATTCAACATAAAGAGACATCAAAGCAAAAGTAGCATTCCTAGTATCCCCAAACTTTTGGACTCACCAAAGCTTATCTTCCAAAGCACCGAACTAGCTACGGGGAGGATGATCAAGAGGTGCTCCGATTTCTACATGGTAACATCATGTAGGCATAGAGTATGCATTAGTACGTTTGAATGTACTAATTATGTAGGATGAAATGCAACACGACATAGGCAACATAGTCAAAATTCATAATCATAAGCAATGGATAAATATATTACCAATACAGCATGCATGATCCATGCTTGAGGTTAAACATGCTTGTAAATCATATAACTAGCAAATATAGATTAAATATGTAGGAAGAGACCATAACCATAGATCAAGTAAGCTATTATTAGGAATCCACGACATGCCACCCCTTGGAAGGTGATTGAGGTACCTACCCCTTAATAAGGTAGTAAGGCATGCCACCCCTCGACAAGGCGATTGAGGTACACACCCATCAACAAGGTAGTAGGGCATGCCACCCCGGACAAGGTGGTTGAGGTACATACCCTTCAACAAGGTAGTAAGGCATGCCTTCCTTGACAAGGTTGTTGAGGTGTATACACCTCAACAAGGTAGTAGGGCATGCCACCCCCGACAAGGTGGTTGAGATTTGACACCCCCTCAACAAGGTGATTGGGCATGCCACCCCTCAACGAAGTATGGTCAACTCACAATACTATAGATGCTTTTCATAAATTCAATGCATACATACAATCCCTTAATCATCATATCATCATTAGCCTTATAAACCATGCAATAGACCATTAATAACTCAAGACTCCTTGTCAAGACATTTTATCAAACACTTGGCGGGTGTGTAATGTAATTCAAAATCATGTAATTTAAGAATGAAGTAATATGAGAAAATCTATCATGCAAGATATGAGAAAATCTATCATTCACCAACACATAGTAAAACACTCATGCAAGATACTTTGAAATCTATCATCAAATCTCATAATAGATCATAGTTTCATATCACAAAACATGCATAGTCTCAATAGGAAAAACCATTTCATAGTATAAGCTTGGAATAGTTAAAAATGCATAATTGATCATCATTTTGTAAAACCCCAATATAATTTATAGTCAAAATCCATATTAAGAGATACCTATAGATAATACAACTTGAAAACATACAATTTTCATAAAAAAGAAGATTGGGCTCTATGGGTGAAAGCATCCGGTGGATGAAATCCACAAACCTTGAGTTTGGGGTTTCCTTGATCTAAACTTGAATGAAACTTGGAGTTTGAATGGAGTTCTTGAAATCCGGATTAAGCTTGAGACACTTGAATTTGGATGAAATATTTGGTTAAGTGTTGGAGATGGTTTTGAGAGTGTCATGAGTGATATAGAGTTGAAAATGGCTAAGTATAGGTGTTTTAACATAGAGGTGGGTGTGGGACCAATACCCTCAATGCGTTAGGTTGAAACAAAATTTCGGGAAAAATTAACACTGATCCGCGCTCCTGGTGCGTCACTACAAGGGGCAGATCTCCACTGGAAATAAAAAATTTTGAAAAATTATTTTTTGGTATAGTTGCTCTAAGATCGGGGTTATACCCATTTCCCACTTAATTTTCCCCCCTGATCACGAATATGAACTCATAGTTTCAATATCATACACGAATTTTGAGATATAAGGAAATTACGATTATGATCATTTTTGAAGCACATTTTTGGCATTTTTGGGGCGTTTCAATATCTCCCCCTTAGGAACATTTGTCCCTGAATGTCAAAGAAACATATATAAGAGAAATAATTATGAAGATTTCAGCCCGACATGATTACAATAAATCCTTTTGAACATCATTTTTTCAAAAATCTGAATATGAATGTCAAAATCACCTTAACTTGTCAACATAAACATGGATGCATGCATAATGACATAACAGATGAAACTGAAGACTTGAAATAATATAGGGGACTTAAATTAGTATCTTAGGCTTGAGTAGATTGGAAGAGATGTGGATATCATTTTCTCATGTCCGCCTCGACTTCCCATGTGGCACTTTCAACTTGTTGGTTTCTTCAAAGAACCTTAACGGAAGTCACATCCTTGTTTCTCAACCTCTTCACTTGTCTATCCAAAATTTCTACCGGAACCTCCTTATAGGTCAAATATCTTCTACCACACCTAAAACATCCAAAGGTACAATAGCACTTGGGTCACCCACACACTTTCTCAACATAGATACATGGAAGACCGGATGAGCCATATTCATATCAATTGGCAACTCTAACTCATAGTCCACCTTACCAATCCTCCTTAACACTCTGTAAGGACCCATAAACCTTGGGCTCAATTTACCTTTCTTGCCCAATCGGGCTACACCATGGGTGAGACTTTCAAGTAAACCTAATCGCCAACCTTAAACTCAATATCTCTTCTACTCACATCGGAAAAAGACTTTTGTCTACTTTGGGTTGTTTTCAATCTCTCCCTAATCAACCTCACCTTCTCCAAGGCTTCCATGACTAATTCCGGACCTAGCAAAGCCATTTCCCCCACTTCAAACTACCTAACCGGTGATCTATAATGCCTACCATAAAGATTTCCAAAAGGAGTCACACCAATGATTGAGTGATGACTATTATTGTAAGAAAATTCAATGAAAGGAAGATGTTCATCCCAACTACCCTTAAACTCAAAAGTACAAGATTTAAGCATATCCTCAAGGGTTTGAATAGTCCTCTCAGCTTTGTCATCTGTTTTAGGGTGAAAGGTCGTGATAAGCTTAATCTTGGTACCAAGACCTCTTTAGAAGGATCTCCAAAAGTGAGAAGTGAATTGAGCACCACGATCCAAAATAAAGTACAAGCACACCCTATGCAATCTAACCAACTCATGAATATATAATTTGACATAATCTTCAGCAACATAAGTCGTCATGGCCTAAGCCTAGGGGCTAGACGTGACACGACAAATGGGGAACTTGAAGTAACCTCAATCAAGCCTCTTAACATATCATTACACATCTTTGGTCACAGAAGCAATAAGAGATAGTAAAGAGGGAATGAATTCCTTAAGAATCGAAAAGATTGGAATGGAGACTCGATTCTTGAACTAATTCCTTAAGACTTGAAAAGAGATTTGGCACTTGAATTTTGAGTGAAATATTCGTCCAAGTGTTTGAGAGAGTATTGGGGAAAGTATTGTTATGATATGAAGGTAAAATATGGCTAAATAGAGGTATTTTCACTTATGAAAAGACTTAGGCCCAAGACCCAAAAGCCTTGGACCGAGATAAAATAACTAGGCAAAAATAACACTGGGATGCTCCCAAGGCGAGTTGCGTTAGGGGCATGAATCCTTACCGGAAATCGCTAACTTTGAAAATTGAAATTGTGATTCGGTTGCTCTAAAATTGAGGTTAGACCAGTTCCCACCTAATTGTGCCCCCTGATGAAGTATATGAAGTTGGATTTTCGATATCACACACGAATTTTGAGATATATGGAAGTTATAATTTTAGGCATTTTCGAGGCACATTTTTCGGGCACTTTTGGGGTCTCTTCATAAGTAGTCTTAACTGGTAGGAAATGAGCTAAACATGTCATTCTATCCACAACAACCCAAATAGAATCAAAATACTTACTAGTCTTAGGCAACCCAACCACAAAATCCATGTTGATTTCCTCCCACTTCCAAGTAGGAGTCTCTATATCTTAAGCTAGGACACCCGACCTTTGATGTTTGGATTTTATTTGTTGGCAATTGTGACATCCAGATATGAACTTTGCACTGTCCCTCTTCATACCACCCCACCAATACACTTCCCTCACATCTCTATACATCTTTGTAGAACCGAGGTGAATAGGATAGGATGAATTATGAGCTTCATCTAAAATCTTCTTTCTCAAGTCATCAACTCCAGGCACAAACAATCTACCTTGGTATGTAAGGGCACCATCTTCCTTTTGGGAGAAAGCCTCCACTTTACCATCTCTCACCAAGGCCTTCAATTCTACAAAGGCGGGGTCAAGGTCTTGTTTTGCCTTTACCTCCTCAATCAAAGAAGACTTAGAACTATCAATAACCAATATACCACCATTATCAACTTTATCCAATGTAACCACCAATCTAGCCAACTGGTGAACCTCTCAAGCCACCTCTTTGCCACTATCATCAATATGAGCTAGACTACCCTTTGACACCCTACATAAAGCATCGGCCACTACATTAAATTTGTCGGTGTGATAATGCACACTCATATCATAATCTTTCAGGAGATCTGACCACCTTCTTTGTCTTAAGTTAAGATTTGTTTGGGTGAACACATATAGGAGACTCTTATGATCAGTGAACACATTAACATGAAGCCCATATAAGTAGTGATGCCAAATTTTCAAAGAAAATACCACGGCCGCCAATTCCAGTTCATGGGTGGGATAATTCTTCTCATCACTTTAAGCTGTCGGGAGGCATATGTTATCACCTTACCACTTTGCATCAAAACACATCCCAAACAAATTCTTGAGGCATCACAATATACAACAAACCCTTCCAACCCTTCCGGTAGAGACAAGATAGGAGCAGAGAAAAGCTTATCATTCAAAGATTGGAAATTCTTTTCACACTTATCGATCACAACAAATTGTGCCTTCCTTTGTGTCAACTTAGTCATCGGAGAAGCAATAGAAGAGAAACCATTTACAAACCTCCGGTAATAACCCGCCAAATCCAAGAAACTTCTAATGTCTGATGGAGTCACAGGTCTAGGCCAATTTCTAATCACCTCTATTTTCTTAGGATCCACCTTAATGCTATCACCTGGCACTACGTGCCCAAGAAAAGGAACCTCTTTCAACCAAAACTCACATTTCTCATATTTTGTATATAACCTCTCCCCCCTCAAGACTTGCAACATCACCCACAAGTGATCCACATGCTTCTCCTCACTATGGAAATAGATCAAGATATAATCAATAGAAACTACCACAGACAAGTCAAGGTAGGGTTCGAAGACTCTATTCATAAAATCCATAAAGATAGCCGGTGCATTAATCAGCCCAAAGGATATAATAAAAAACTCAAAGTGCCCATACCTAGTCTAGAATTCCGTCTTGGAAATGTCACACTCCCTCACTTTTATTTGGTGATACCCAGAGTAAAGATCAATCTTAGAAAATTGATTAGCCCTTTGAAGTTGATCAAAAAGTTCATCAATCCTTGGTATAGGGTACTTATTCTTTATGGTAACCCTATTAAGTTGCCAGTAATCAATGCACATTCTAAGATAACCATCCTTCTTCTTCACAAATAACACTGGTTTACCCCAAGGTGATATTTTAGGCCTTATAAAACCCTTCTCCAACAAATCCCTCAATTGCTCCTTCAACTCCACCGGGGCCATATGATAAGGGGGAATAGAAATGGATTGAGTGTTGGGAAGGAGGTCTATTCCAAATTCTATTTCTCTTTAGGGAGGAACACCGAAAAGTTCATTAGGAAGAACATCAACAAACTCATTAACCACAAATACTGACTTTATAGGAAAGACTTTGGACTCAAAATCCCTAACCCTCACAAGATGGGAGAGATAACACTTAGAAATCAACTTTTGGGCTTTAAGATGAGAAATGAATCTACCCTTGACCACCACATCACAACTTTCTCACTCAAGGACGGGTTCATTAGGGAATTGGAATTTAACCCTATGGGTTCAATAATCAATAGAAACATAATATGCATACAACCAATCCATCCCAAGAATGACATAAAAATCCACCATATCTACAACAACAACATTACCCCATTGCCTCAAAGGCTCCCGCCCATTGCGGGGTAAGGGGGGTCGGATGTACGCAACCTGACCTCTATGTTTAAAACATATAGCGACTGTTTTCAGATGACCTATGATGAGCGTCGAAACTTGCATTGAATAACTATTACTTTACAATTGAATGAAGCGTAGACAGTTTAAAGAGACATTTTGTTTTATTCTATTATACCCCAAAGCCAAAATATAGTGAATCTTTGGCTCCATCTAGCTGTAGAAAGAAAATCCACCATATCTAATTCAACAAAATCACAAGGAAAGATTTTATGTAAAATGAAAACGGATAATTTCTATAGACTCTATTAGCAACAATGGACTCACCAACGGGGGTAGACACTTCATAAGTTTCACACCACAATTCTGGATTAACATGGAGCCTTTTGGCAACAAAA
The DNA here is from genome assembly GCA_025774065.1 of Solanum ossicruentum. NCBI lineage: Eukaryota > Viridiplantae > Streptophyta > Magnoliopsida > Solanales > Solanaceae > Solanum > Solanum ossicruentum. Next base: position 56,016 of record JAOTQR010090327.1, read on the forward strand.
GGAGTAATAAAGGAAAGAGTGGCACCTGGGTCTACCAAAGCATATACATCAAAATTATAAACCTTTAAAATATCGGTGAAGACATCGGGAACCTCATTCAACCCTTTCTCCTTTGAAGAGCATAGGATCTATTTTTCCTTAGAGCACCCCCTTGTTGGCCTCCTCTTCTTTTTGGACCCCCATTTGCACCTTTGCCTTGTGGACGACCATCTCTACCTTAGTTTTGAGCATGTGGACAATTAATCACCTTATTACCCACCTCACCACAACCATAGCAAGCATTAGTGTGCTTCAAATATGGGACATTATGGCTCCTACGACACCTTTGGCATATAGGATTGCCATTAGCAAACTTTCTATTAGGAGCATTGGAAGACCCTTGGCCTTGGAAATTGTGGCTTTGAGAAAACAAGCCACCCATGGAATTTTGGAATCCACCTTCAACCGAGCCTTCTTAGACCAACATTTTCTCCTTTTCCTAAGTTTTTCACTCTCTAGTTGTTCGGCATATGTCATGAGACCGGGCAAATCCATATTACCTATTAGCATAGCGGTACGACACTCCTCATTAACTAATTCAGATATAACCGACATAAATTTTTTCATCCTTGACCTCGAATCGGCAACCAATTGAAAGCATACTTGGAGAGTTGGTTGAACTTGAGGGAATACTCCCTCACACTTATATACCCTTGTTTTAGATTCATAAATTCTATCATCTTTGCCTCCATAATCTCAATAGGGAAGAACCGGTTGAGAAATGCTGCTTTGAACTCTTCCAAAGAGATGGCATTATCATTCTCCTTCTCCATCTTCCATTGAGTGAACCATATTTGTGCTACCTCTTTGAGTTTGTAGACCGCCAATTCTGCTTTCTCCTTCGAGTTAATCCCCATATAGACAACACCTTATACACCTCATTGATGAATTCTTGAGGATCCTCATCCACCTTGGATCCATGGAACTCCAGTGGGTTCATTCTAGTAAAATACCTCACCTCGAGGCCGATGTAGGAGAACGAGGGGCTTGGGCCACTTGATTGATTTTGTTGGTCATAGCATGAGCCAACCTTGTGATTGCATCTCGGAACTCATCATAGGCCACTCCCCCATCTTGAGGAGCTTGAGGAGTGGGAGGAGCTGGTTGCTTCTCGAGTGAATGAGCTCTCCTTAGTCTTTCTCTTAGAATAGGCGTGATCTAGAAAAGAAAAGAACATTCATTAGAGGAAAAGCCTTACCTTACTTCTAAAGCACAACATAGATCATGAAGAAGAAAAACATTTCCAAAACACCTCATAGTCTCTCGCTCATAGTTGTGGTACACTTCACAACCATTAACAACACTCTAATCCCCTGGTTATGCTGGATTTTGAGGACCATTAACAACCTAGTGCTCTGATACTAAGTTTATCACAATCCAAGCCCAGGGCCTAGACGTGACATGGCGAATGAGGAACCTAAAGGAACCCTAAACAAGCATCTTAGTATATCAATCAGACAATCGTGGTTGCAGAAATAAAATAACAACAACAAGAGATATAAATAACGAAAAGGGACTAAGGGAAGTCTTTATTCTTATAAAACATAAAAGAGTCAAAGCTCATAGCATAAGTACATCAATTGTTCCAACAACACCTCTAAATATAGATTGGAGTGGGGGATAAGAAACTTTCCTAGCTCACCCTCATAATATCAAACGTTCAACATAAAGAGAAAAGTAAGAGTAGCATAGCTAGTGTCCTCGGACTTGAGAACTCACCAAAGCTTATCTTCCAAAGCACCGAACTAGCTAGTAGAGGATGATCGGGAAGTTCTCCGGTTCCTACATGGTAACATCATATAGGCATAAAGTATGCATTAGTACATTTGAATGTACTAAGTATGTAGGATACAATGCAACAAAACATAGGCAACATACTCAAAATGCATAATCATAAGCAATGGATAAGTATAATATCAATATGGCTTGCATGATCAATGCTTGAGGTAAAACATGCTTGTAAATCGTATAACTTGCAAATATAGATTACATGCGTAGGAAGAGACCATAACCATATACCAAGAAAGCTATTACTTAGCATGGCGGTAAGACATTCCTCATTGACCAAGTCGGATATACCCGACATAAATTTGTTCATCCTTGACCTCGGATCGACAACCAATTGAAGGGCATACTTGGAGAGTTGGTTGAACTTTAAGCCATACTACCTTACACTCATAGAACCTTGTTTTAGATTCATAAATTCCATCTTCTTTGCCTCCCTAGCTCAATAGGGAAGAACAAGTTGAGAAATGCCACTTTGAACTCTTCCCAAGGGATAACATTATCATTCCCCTTCTCCATCTTCCATTGAGTGAACCATATTTGTGCCACCCCTTTGAGTTTGTAGGCCGCTAACTCTTTCTCCTCCTAGTTAATACTTATAATAGACAATACCTTAAACACCTCATTTATGAATTCTTGAGGATGCTCATCCATCTTGGACCCATGGAACTCCGGTGGGTTCATTCTAGTAAAATACCTCACTTCAAGGCCAGTGTAGGAGCATAAGGGGCTTGGGCTGCTTGGTTTATTTGGTTGGTCATAACATGAGCTAACATGGTTATTGCATCTTAAAACTCATCACAGGCCACTCCCCCATCTTGAGGAGCTTGAGGAGCGGGAGGGGTCGATTGCTCCTATGGTGAACGAGATCTCCTTAGTCTTTCTCATGGAATTGGAATGATCTAGAAAAACCAAAGAACATTCGTTAGAGGAAGACTTACCTTACTTCTAAAGCACGACCTAGATCATGAAAAAGGAAAACAAGTCCCAAAACACCTCATAGTCTCTCACTCATAGTTGTGGTGCACTTCACAACCACGAACAAGACTCTAATCGACGCATTGTATTAGATTCTGAGGACCATTAACAACCTATAGCTCTGATACCAAGTTTGTCACAACCCAATCCTAGGGCCTATACTTGACATGGCGAATGAGAAACCCGAAGGAACCCCAAAAAAGCCTCTTATCATATCAATCACATAATCTTGTTTGCAGAAGCAAAATAACAACAACATGAGATATATATAAGGAAAAAGGGACTAAGAGAAGTCTTGATATTTATAAAACATAAAAGAGTTTAAGCTCAAAGCATAAGTACATCAATTATGCCAATAAAACCTCTAAAAGTATAGATTGGAGCGAGGGCCAAGACACTTTCCCGGCTAACCCTCATAATATTAAATGTTCCACAAAAAGAGACATCAAAGTAAGAGTAGCATAGCTAGTGTTCGTGGACTTAAGGACTCACCAAAACTTATCTTCCAAAGCACCGAACTAGCTAGTAGAGGAGTATGCGTTAGTACATTTGAATGTACTAAATATATAGGATGCAATGCAACAAAACATAGGCAACATACTCAAAATGCATACTCATAATCAAAAGATAAGTATAATACCATTATGGCATGCATGATCAATGTTTGAGGTAAAACATGCTTGTAAATAATATAACTTGCAAATATAGATTACATGTATAGGAAGAGACCACAACCATAGACCAAGCAAGCTATTACTTGGAATCCAAGGCATGCCACCCTCTTCGAAGGTGATTGAGGTACATACCCCTCAACAAGGTAATAGGGCTTGCCACCCCCAACAAGGGTGTTGATGTACATACCCCTCAACAAGGTAGTAGGACATGCCACCCCTCGACAAGGTGGTTGAGGCTTGACACCCCCTCAACTAGGTGATTAGGCATGCCACCTTCCAACAAGGTATGGTCAACTCACAATACTGTTGATTGTTTTCAAAAATTCAATGCATACATATAATTCTTTTATCATCATTAGACTTCTAATCCATGCAATAGACCATTACTAACTCAAGACTCCTTGTGAAGACATTTTATCAATCACTTGGCAGGTGTGTAATGCTAGTTTAAAATCCTGCAATTGAAGAGTGAAGTAATATGAAAAAACTAAATGTAAATCCACCCACCAACACATAGTTAAACCCTAATGTAAGATACTTTGGAATCCATCATCAAATCTCACAATAGATCATAGTTTCATAGCCCAAAACACTCATAGTCTCAATAGGTAAAACCATTTCACAGTATCATCTTGGAATAGTTAAACATGCATAATCGATCATCAGTTCATCAAATCCCAATATAATTTATAATCAAAATTCATAGTAAGAGATACCCATAGATAATACAACTTGAAACACATGCAATTTTCATAAAAAAACCCAGATACCTTGAGTGAAAGGACCCGGTGGATAAAACCCACATACCTTGAGTTTGTATTTTCCTTGATTTAAACTTGAATGAGACTTGGAGCTTGAATGGAGTTCTTGAAATTCAGAATTAAGCTTGAGACACTTGAATTTGAATGAAATATTTGGTTAAGTGTTGGAGAGGGTTTTGAGAGTGTCTTAAGTGATATAGAGTTGAAAAATGGCTAAGAATAGGTATTTTTACGCATAGGTGGGCGCAGTACAAAGACCTCAATGCCTTATGACAAAACAAAAATTTCAGGAAAAATTAATACTGATCCATGCCCCTGGCGCATAGCAAAACCTAATGCATTCATCCACAAAAGCTAAGGTATTCATCCTCTTCAAGAATAAGCTAAGGAGGCTAGGGTTTTCAAGGGGTCTTTTCCATAATAGCAATTTCCTTCTTCGTAGACTTTACCTAAGATATATGAGTTGATTTGAGGGTCTTCTTTCACCCACAAAGTTCTACATTCAAAGCTTTTATCTTTTCTTGAAGTTTCTTAAATATTACTATCGTGCTAATGATGATTTCATGATTTTTTATGTTATAATATGCTTTTAATGTTACAATGATATGTTATAAGTGTTTTCATGAGTTTGAGTTAAGGGCGATGACCCCAATGGTTAATGCCTTGAATATTAAGATGTTGGTTGTTTTGCAAGTTTTAAATAAGCATATTTTCCCATGATAATGCATGAACCTCATGATTAATGAATGTTTTAACTTATGATCAAGCCCACTAAATTTAAAGTCAATCCATGCATGTTATATATGATGAAAAGTAGGGAACAAAAGAAAGGCTTTGAATTGACAATTTGTCAAAGATATAAGTGTATTGCTAATACCCTAAATGATGTTTATGATGGTCCCCAAGATGAAAGAACCATTCTCACTTAGTAGTTCGTTAAGTTTCGAGCTACTCTAGAAGTTGCTACTTATGATTTAAGAGTCATAATATGATTGAGTATATATTTTAAAAGATTCTGTGGGATGAATTAGCACCGAAAGAGGCAATGAGGTGGGGTTCGGTAAGGGAACCCTAGAAACGACCCTTTGGCCTATTAACTATGTGTAACCATAGGAGCCCTTGTAGGCTAGGCTAGTGGATCCACATAGGCCAATCAGAGTTATGTAGCAAATTTTATGATCAGTAAAAGTTTTCCTTTGCAATTGCCTCATGACAAGACTTTTGTAGGCTGGCCGCATCGCCTACCACATGCCTACACGAATGAGGGGCACTAGCATATGCTAGGCTTTCTCAAATACAGGGAAGGGCATTGTGAGCGCGCATCTATGACATACTATGCCTTCGAAAATGTGGCCCTTGGCCATGCAAATGCGGGGAATTAGTGGTCCTTGGTTCCATGCACGCGGGCAAGCCTCTGCGAACACAGAGGTCATGCTTCAGCTATGCTAGACCAGCTAAGTATAAAACTTCTCCAAGGTATTCCTAGTCTATTCAGTCTCCATTTTATGCGAATAAAACGTGGAATAACATGGATTTTGACGTTCTGGATCTAACAATAGAGTTAAGATTCCTAATAGAGCCTTCTACAAATAAATAAGGGTCCCACTTCTTTCCGACTAATTTTATCTAAAAGAACTGATGGGGTCAAAACACACTCAAAAGTACCTGCCTTTCGAAGAAAGGTCGTTCTGGGCTATATTCGATGTTCCAGAGCTGACCACGCCATAGAAATTCTATTTGGAGCATGTTGACCTAGGGTTTTTCTAAGAACCATTTTTTAACTTAGAGTTGAACAAATTTTGCAATTTCATTCCAGAACCCCCAAATCACGAGCTAACCATGCTCCTAGCTTAATTTGGCCATTGCAGAACTCATGAAACCATCAATATTCCATTCTGAAACCTTTTACTAGGATTGTACAGTAATGTCCTTTTTCAGTTGTAACTTCCTGTTTAACTCGAAAAGCCACATAAATCACAAACAACTCATCCAATAACCATACCAACAGTCCTAACAAGTCAAAAAAAGCCAAGGTCGTTATAAATATGTTCAAATCAATAAAATAATTATGGAAACGTGGAAATAACCTGGAGGGTCATTACAGCATCCCCATTAAGAGAACTATTTTCCCACGAAAGTAAAGATGAAGGCATGCCTGATGACTCAAATACGCTGGGGTACTACTCCCGCATGTCTGCCTCTAACTCCCAAGTAACCTCCTTGATCGGTTGGTGATGCCACTGAATCTTAACTATCGGTATAGCTACTGAGCATGACTGTGTAATATTCCTGTCTGAAATAGTTGTTGGCTCTTCAAGAAAGGTCAGATGGTCATCTAACTCAACTGAATCATTCTGAAGCACAGCGACTCATCTGGAGTATACCACCATAACATTGACATATGAAATAAGAGTTATGTGGTAGAATAAGCTGGAGGTATGACTAATTCACATACAAATGGCACGACTCATCTTAGAATCTCAAAAGGCCCAATATGCCGAGGGCTAAGCTTCCCCTGTCTGCCAAACTGCATGACCCCTTTCAAGGGCGATACACTCAGAAACACTTTGTCTCCTACCTCAAACCTCAAAAATCAGTGTCTACAGTTGGCATAACTCTAGTGTTGACTCTGAGTTATCCTCAATATATCTTAGATAACTCAGACACTGGCTAAGGCACCCTGTAGTAAGTTTATGCCATACAAATCTAGCTCTATAGACTCAAACCACCCAATAGGAGTATGACATCATCAACCATATAATGCCTCAAATGGTGCCATATGAATATTGGCATGATAGTTGTTATTAAAAAAAACTCAGCTAGTTGCAAAAACTGGTCCTTTTGACCTCCAAACTCTACCACACAAGCTTGTAGCATATCTTCCAAGACCTGTATCATGCGCTCTGACTGATCATTTCTCTGGGATGGAATGGGATGCTCAAATCAATCTGAGTGCCTAACTCTCACTGAAAATCCCTCCAAAAGTTGGAGGTAAACTAGTATCCTACATCAGATATAATCAATACTGCCACCCCATGTAACCGGACTATCTCCTAAATGTAAATCTAAGCCAATAACTTTGCATTGAAGGTGAAACAGAGGCGGAGGAAATGTTCATATTTAGTCAATCGATCCACTATAACCCAAACATTATGAAAACCCTAAGAAGTATGAGATGTCCCACAATAAATTTTGTAGTCACACGTACCCACTTGGACATGGGAATGGCTAATCATTGGAGCATCCTGCCCGATTGCAGGTGCTTGGCCTATACTAGTTAGCAACTATGAAAAATAACACATAATTAGCAATATCTCTCTTCATGCCATTTCACTAGTAATATTGCCTCAAATCTCGATGCTTTTTCACCATTCCTGGGTGTTTAGAGAATCTGAAGTCATATGCCTCATGCAAGATTAGCTTTATCAAATCCCCCACTCTAGGAGCACACAACCGGATTACAAATCTAAGGACGCCATCTAAATCAACATAGCGTAACCACCAATACCCTGATTAACTTTTTCTCTGAGGGGAACCAGTGACTTATCCTCAAACTATTGGGCACAAATCTAATCTGCCTATAAAGACTAAGTCTTGATGAAGGCCACTATCCTCAGACTATTGGCACAAATCTAATATAAAGACTGAGTCCTGATGAAGGCCAGTACATGGTTAGGGTTTGAAATGTCCAATATTACTAACCTATTGTCTAGGGACTAGATTTCCAAAGATAAAGGTCCCTCTTCTATAGTCAAATATGCTAGGCTTCCCATACTCACTGCCTTCTGACTCAAGGCATCTACTATAATGTTTGTGCTGCCCAGATGATACCAAATAAAGAGATCAGAATCAGCAAGTAGCTCAATCTACCACCTTTTCTTGGAATTTAGATCCAGTTGAGTCATAATGTACTACAAGCTCTAGTGGTCTGTATAAGTATCGTAATAGATGCCATATAAATAGTGTCTCTAGATCTTGACCACAAACACTACTGCCGCCAACTATAGGTCATAGATGGGGTAGTTATGCTCATGGGCCTATGATTTATGAAAGGCACAAGCAATAACTCTACCTCTCTCTATCAATACACAACCTAATCGATACAAAAGGCATCACAATATACAACGAAAATCTCTCCTTTGATAGGAAGGGTCAAAATAGGAGTTCTGTCAACAGTTCTTTTAACCTCTGAACACTGGTCTCACACTACTCGGACTATGCAATCAGTACACCCTGGCAAGACAGTCGAGTCAATAGGGTGGCAATAGTGGAGAATCCCTTGATGAATTATCTATAATACCCTGCTTACCAAACAAAGCTCCGAATGTCTATCACAAAAGTAGGCTAATCATGAATTACCTCAATCTTCGTGGAATCTACCATAATACACCCTTTGGAAACTACATAGCCCAGGAAAGTCACAGACTCAAGCCAGAACTTACACTTGGAAAATTTAGCATATAACTTGTGATCTCTAAGTGTTTGTAGGACAATCTAAAGATGATGGGCATGTTACTCGCGTCTTGGTGAATATATCAAAATATCATCATTGAAAACCATAATACAAGACTCTACGTATGACCAAAATACGTACATCATCAGGTCCATAATCTTTATCGTGGCATTAGTTAGCCCAAACAACATAACAAGAAACTCATAATACTTGTAACGAGTCCGCAATGCAGTCTTTGGTATGTCCTCTTCCTGAATCCTAAATTGGTGATAACCTGACCTCAGATCAATCTTAGAAAATATTGCTTCCCCCTACAACTGATTAAATAAATCATCAATATGTGGTAGAGGATAATGGTTCTTTACCATCACCCAATTCAGCTATTGGTAATCAATACACATCCAAAGAGTCCTGTCCTTCTTTTTCACAAATAAGACAGGGGCTCCCTTAGGAGAAACACTTGGACATATGAAACCCAAATCTGGCAAATCTTGAAGCTAAGTACAGATCTCCTTAAGCTCAATAGGGCCTTAAGATATGATGGAATAGATATGGGCTTAGTGCTTGGCTCAACCTCTATCACAAAATCAACATATCTCTCTGGTGGAAATCCAGGTAAACCAACAGGAAACATGTATAGGAACTCACAAATCATAGGCACTGACTCCATAGAAGGAGTCTCCACTATTACATCATGAACATGAGCTAAATAGGCCGAAAACCTTGTGGATTCCAACCTCTGATCTTAAATATATGAAATAACACCATACGGTACTTGACTCATAGACCCTCGCCATACTAATATGGACATCTCCAGTATCACCAAGGTAATAGTCTTAACATAACAGTATAACACCATATGATGTGGGTCTAGCCAATACATACACAAAATAATATTGAAATCCCACATATCAACCAATATCAAATCATCCCAAGTATTAAACCCTTGAGGAGTAACCATACATACTCTACACACCTGATCTACCACTAGTGAATCCCCCACTAGGGTCAATACATAAATTTGAGATGAAAGAGGCCCGGGACTCATGCTTAAGCAAGAAGTAAAGTACAAAAACACATATCAAAAAGGTGGAACGTAGATAAAATAATGCTGAAGTCGACTGCTGACACACAATAACCACACTTGTAATAGCCTCATCTGAAGCCTCGACCTCTGATCATGTTGGCGCTATATAAATATAGCCATGACATCTCCCACACTGAACATCACCTCTACCTCCTACTCTACCACCTCTGTTAGGGTCCTTGGTACCTTACTAGATGTTCTACTTATCCTTGCAGTCCTTATACTCCCTAACCCTGCCTCAACTACTGGGTAAGGGAGCTGATTTGGCATCCTATAAAGTTGCACAAGTGACCCTATGCTCTGGACATTCCCTGAGCCAATCATTTTGTAGCCCACACTCAAAACAACCTCAAGTAGTCAGGTCCTTACTATCATGACCCTAGTGTTTTGGTTTGAAAGCCCTAGAATTCTATGTACTAGTAAAAGATGACCCAATCAGCCCTGATATAGTAATTTTACTATACCTCTGTCTGTGCCTGGTAGGATAAGAAAAACCACCCTAACTAGAAGTACCTGGGCCCTAATGGCTATACTCATAAGCCTATAATGGTGCCTAAAACAGGTGATTGGTTTGACCTTGCTGAAATCTCATCAGTGGCCTATCATTCAGCACTCGAAAACATGACTGTGACCCATTAAACTCTCTCTCACATCAAGTATCTTATCGTTGCCCCCTTGGACCTCACGACTGAATTGCTCCAAAGAATGAGACTGATAAATAATATCTAGATAAGACCATCCTGAAGTCACCAATGAATGTGTCCCTATCACTGTAGCCTTAAGCCACACATAAAATAATGAATCCCCTCCTTCTCAATCAGTAAAATAGTTGTACCATACTTGTGGAGCACTTAGAATCTAGCCTCATACTATGACATTGTCATTTGGTCCTTCTCCATCTGAAGGAATTGATCACGATGCCTATCCATGAAGCTAATTGGCAGAACCTAGTCATTGAAGGCCTTAGTAAACACTGCCTAAGTCATAGGCAAGGCAACAGTTGGTATGGTATCCCTTTAAGTTCGCAACCACTGTCTAGCTGGCCTATCTAGGTGATAAGCTATAAACTCTATACCTCGACTCTAGTAGTCTCAACGACAGTAGCCTCTCCATGCGCGCATTCAGAAACTCCTATGCATCCTATTTTGGCACTTCTGAAAACCTCACTGAAGTCAACCTCAGAAAGTACCCAAGTAACTACTAGTCCTAAAAGGGCATGATCCCTCTTGCTGTGCAACTAAAGCTTCTAGAATCACATACTCTATAGGTGCTTGTGCAGGAGGAAAAGGGGCAAGTGTTCACCCTACTGTAAAGCTCCTATTTTCACCAAAAACTTCCCAATAACCACCTGCACTCAGGTGTGACTATCAAGGTAGCTGGAGGAACTAGTTCCTTAGGTTGTGGAGGAGCTGGGGTGTCTTAACTTTGCTTGATGAGTGATGTGTTGTCTAAATATAACACTTTTGATGCTTAACACTTGGAATTTTGTGTGTCTTAATGCGATGTTAGTAGGTTTGATGGGCTTCTGTGTTTGTTTTACAAGATTTTAGGGTTGGCACTATGTTTGGCAAAATATGCAGAAATTGCTGATTTTGGGGGTCCATGAGAACCTTTATGGGCTCATATAGTATTCTACAGCCTATGAAGGAGGTTTCATGTGGAATTCCAATGAAAGGTGAATTTCAGAAGTTTGGTCTACGAACATGCAGATGAGTTGTGGAACATTTTACGAGTCGTAGACCAAGTTTCGTACCTTGAGGATCAGAAAATGAAGACTTGGAGAAATTTCATCTGATGAAACCCCCTACTGGCTATAGAATCTTTTACGAGCCATAGGGTATTGTAGAAGCCAAGTACATAATTGAAGCAGCAATTTATGAAAGCTCAACTACGACCCATAAACCACTATACAACTTGTAGAGCACCTCATGGAGCCTGCCAACCTAGTTATTCTATTTTATGTTGGATTTGTATTTTAAACATGATAAAAAAATTTTTAGGTTATTTTTCTTAGAGAGTAGTGAGAGATAGTAGAGAAAGACATTAGAGAGTTTAAGAACCACGTGTAAACTTTGATTTCATCTTTTAATTACAACCTTGTGATTCTCATTGAAGCTTTGAAATTTCTTGTGCTTAATTCAATTGTACAAGTGCTCTATTATCTTATTCAAATTCATGAGTCTTGCATTTACAAAATCATAAATAGCTAAATTCATAACTAGGGTTATGGGAACTATGAAGAAGTAATAAGGTAAAATTAGATAATTCGTAATTCTTAAAAAGTATGTATGCATGTAAGACCTTTGGAATGGTTCATATTGTGGTTCTAAAATCTCCATAGTTTCACCCTGAGGTATCCCATGAAGAGAACTCAGGCTAAGTATATACAATAGAAAAGCATCAAGTCAGCAGCCCCCCTAGAAGATTGATATATTAACGGTTTAAAGTTTTCTAATAGTGGTCAATGGTAGAATTCGTCTAGTGTTACTAACTAGATCAAGGTAGTAATGAACAGGAAAAGAGATTAAGTAATAGTATTTGATTGATTTTTCTTATCTAATCAATTGAACTGAGCCAAGGGAAGGTTACTAGGATAATAGGTAAGGGCTAGTAATGTCACACTGCTGGGATGACCAAATCATGTAGTGAAATTTGCCTCTCACTTGGGCTAAAGGGTTTGGTGAATTTAACATACCATTTTGCATGCTACACACTAGAAAATATTTCTATTATCCGGTGATAATAAGTTTGGGAATCATGGAGAATACAATACCCTAGTTTCTCTTCATAATGATAAAACACTCGTCTTAGTTTAGAGTTATTTTTACTAGTGATTATAGACTCCCCCCCTCCCCCCGCTTTGGGAGATAAGTAGGTTAGTAAACTTGAATTCAAAATTGAATTCTTCTAAGTCTACTATATTCCCTTAGGTTCGACCCTAACCTTGGCTAGGTTCTATATCTTTACAATGACCACTTTAGACTAAAAAAAGAGGTGTAGCTTGGGCGATATAAAGATTTTAGTGCTATTGTTGGGGAATATGGCTGGACTTGTTTAATTCAAGTAATTTGGGAATTAATCCTTATTTCCCTCGTTTTACGTTTTCTATTGTTTTTGTTTTTTTCTGGGTATAAGTGTAGTGTATGCCCAACACGTGAAGCCAAGGCATACCCTTGATTTTGTTAGACCTAGAGATCTAGAGAAGACTGAGAACAATGGCCAAAGATTACGCCAACAACACAGAAAGTGCAGTTCTGAATTGGAATGAGAATGAGAATGCCAACATTGAAACCCACCTCCTCTTGAGGATATTGCTCCACAACCACAGAGCTTTAGTGTCGACACTTATCAGTGGAATCAATATTAGTTGAACCCTATGGCTATGGAGGTTATTGGAGCTATTGTTTTACCAACACTACTGGCTACCATAAAGTTTGTGGTTTCGAGTGGGTTGCTTCAGATGTGGCAAAACTATGAATTATTCGCAAGCCTACAATTAGAGGATCCGTATAGTGATCTACATAACATTGTATTTATTTGTAAGAGTGTGATGGCAACATAGAATATATCTATGGATGTTGTGGGACTTCATGTATTCTCATTATATCTGACAGACAATGCATCACTATGGCTATCCAAGCTCTACAGAGTTCAATCACCAGTTGGGGTGAGTTACAGAAGGCCTTTTTGGAGAGGTACTTCCCAAGGTCGAAGAAGCTCAAGTTGAAAGACCAAATCAATAATTTTGAGTAACTTCCTGGTGACTTAATCAGTACTACATTGGAGTGGTTCACTAAGTGCTTGAGGAGTGTCTCGGACCACGAAATTGCTGACAAATCTTGGTAGTGATCTTCTATAGTGCCCTAGATACAAATAGCCAAGCATATGGCGACATCATCTTGGGGGACATATTCGTATATCAATCATTCATAGAGATTGCTGAGTAGCTGGATATCGCGACTAAATTGAATCATATGTGGGGGCCCATGAATAAGCTTCCTACGAAATACTCGAGTATGGTCAGCATAAGCCCAAAGCAAGCAAAGATAAGTGCAGAGATCATGTAGATGTTCGCTCAAAGTAACACCAACATAGAGATGCTAATGAAGAAGACGCGAGAATTACCTAGGTCTAGAGGCATCCAGAAAAGTTACCGCACCAGGCAGAGGTGACAAGAAAGATGTGTAGAAGGGAACCACAAAGATGTCTACAGGAGCGGTCGCTATATGCCTCCCCTCAATTGTGATATAAGTACCAGCAATTCCAGAATTGAGATGCTTGGCCAATTGGGGAGGAAGGTTGACGCAAAGAATGAGACCTTGAGGGAAATTAAGGTCGATATTGCCAGCATAAATCAGAAAATTGAATCCTATTCTATTGCGATCAAATGGCTAGAATTATGATTTCGACAAATATCAACTCAACTCAATCAGTTCCACAAGGGCATAATGCCTGACGACACAATGGAAAAACTAAAGAATGCTGAAAAATGTAAGATAGTTATAACTAGCGATGAGGAGATAACCACCGATCCTTCCACAGCTGTTGATAAGGAAGCATGGACACTCGACGAAGTTTGAGTACTTAGGTTATCTATGTCATGCCACGATAATAAACTAGGCACTGCTTGGGAGGTAACCTAAGGTAGAGACAGGCGTTTAGGCACCCAGGTCTATTTTTTGACCCTAGTACTTTATTTTGTTTTGATAGTGTGCATTGAGGATAATGCACCTCTTTTTCTATAAGATGTGGGTAGTTATAGGCCTCAGCGAAGTATGAGTAGCCTTGGCCTATAACTATCCTAATTTTTGAATCTTAGGGGTCTTGCCTGTTTTCTTTTTCCCCGTGGACATTTATTTTTTGTTGATTTAGCATGTTTAGGATGTTTAGGTAGTATTTATCGCATATAGTACTGATTTCTATGGCATATGTATGCTTTTTGTGAAAAATGATACCCACCAAATTTTTTATTAGTTAGTCTAGATAGCAACCATGCATGTTTAAGTGTATTGATAGTGCTTGATCTGATAAGTGAGGATTCAATTGAGATATAAAGTATGATCTAAGAGTCTGTGTGGATAAGGTAATAAGTGTCATATGAGTGTGAGCTTAAATTGCTAGTTCATGTACTGTGTTTCAATTCAGAACTTGTCTTGTTACTTTGATTTTGATTTATACTTTAGGTTAGTTGGTTAGGAAAGGATCTTCGGACATTGTTCATAATAGTCCACTTAGCCTAAATGACTAACCAAAGGTGCAGAATATCCCTTGATCCTAATGTTTGAGCTTGACATGTAACTCTTATTTGTAAAAACCTAAGTGGCATAGTCTTATTAGATGTAAAGTCCTGAAATTGGCCCCGGTCCTTCCTTGAACATTGTGCACCTTGATGAGGTAAAATGCCTAAGTTGAGGGTGGCTACCAAAAGTGTCCCTGCTTCCAAGGATGGATAATGTACACCTCAATCAAGTCAAAAGCTTAAGTTGAGGCTGGCTGGTGTAATGGTGAAACACAAAATGAGGGGAAAAGTTAGTGATACACAGAAAGGGAAAAAAAATCATGTACTGGGTGAAAGAAAAATGAGTAATACCTTAGTTATGAGCTACAAAGAAAACTAAAGTGTAAAAACAAGGCAAAAAGCTGAAAAATGAAAAGAAAGCACCAGAAAAAGCTTAAAATAGGAGAAAAGAAGAATGAAATGAAAGTAACAGTGTTGGTAAGGCAAAAGTGTAGAAAATTATAGTGTCAAGGAGGGCATTTAGTCACTGTGTTCCCAAAACATCATACCAAATCCCCCTGAGCCTACGTTACATGCCAGTGATCTTAGTCCAAGTAGTCGAAGGTCTTAGTCATGAGTATAGGGGCAAGCATATGGTATTGGGCATAATACATGAATATCTTTTGTGAGAGTGAGTAATTTTGCATAGTCCCTAGGTTATAAATGAGAACATCATTAAGAGTGAGATATGAAACTTCTTTCTGTGAGGGAACTTGCATTGCATTGTTAACATTAGACTTATTTAGTGATTGTGGTTGGTTGATAGTACCTTGCTTGTCATAGTTACACTATCATATGCATTAGTCTGTATTGGTTTGATAGATAGCTATTTGGTTGTGTTCTAAAAGTGGTGGGTTTATCTGTGCTTAAGTTTGATGAGATGTATGCTATTAGATTGAGGTCTGTGTGTTACTGTGCAACTTACATAGATTGAGTCTGTCGCTTGAGGACACATAATAATTTTAAGTTGAGAGTGTTGATGTGCTGTCAAAATACAACATGTTTGATGCTTAAAACATGGAATTATATGTGTTCTCAATGCAATGTTAGTAGGTTTTATGGGTTTTTGTGGTTGTTTTGCAGGATTTCAAGGTTGGCACAATGTTTGGTCAAAATATGCAGAAGTTGCTGATTTTAGGGATCTACGAGACCCTTTATGGGCCATAGAGTATTCTACGGGCCATGAAGGAGGTCTCATGTGGACTTCAGTGAAGGTTGGATTCCAGGTTTTTGGTCTACGATCATGCAGACTAGTCATGAAACACTTTGTGAGTCGTAGACCAAGTCTCGTACCCTAATGATGAAAAAGTGAAGGCTTGCAGAAATTTCATCAGACAAAATTCCCTATGAGCTCTATCATCTTTTATGAACCATAGAGGGGCATTGTAGAAGCCAAGTCCAAAATTGAAGCAATAATTTACGAAAGCCTAATTACGAGCCATAAACCACTATATAGCTCGTAAAGCACCTCGTGGAGCCTGCCAACCCAATTATTCTATTTTGTTTTGGATTTGTATTTTAAACATGTTAAATAGGTTTTTAGGTTATATTCCTTAGAGAGAAGCGAGAGACAGTAGAGAAGAACATTGGAGAGTTTGAGAAAAACTTGTAAACTTTAATTTCATCTTCTAATTACAACCTTGTGATTCTCATTGAAGCTTTGGATTTTCTTGTGCTTAATTCAGTTATCTAGTGCTCTAGTATGTTATTCCAATTCATGAGTCTTGCATTTACACAAATCATGAGTAGCTAAATACACAACTAGGGTTGTGGGAACCATAAAGAAGTAACAAGGTAAAATTAGATAATTTGTAATTTTTGAAAAAGTGTGCATGCATGTATTAATTAATTTTCATCGTTTTGAATGTTTTCTAACAATGGCCAATGTTAGAACTCACTTAATGTTTCTGACTGGATCAAGATAATAATGAATAGGAAAAGAGATTAATTAACAGGATTTAATTAATGTTTCATCTAATCAATCAAATTGGGCCAAAGGGAGGTTGTACTAGGACAATAGGTAAGGGTTAGTAATGTCACACTGCAGGGATAGACCAAATCACATAGTGAAATTCACCTCTTGCCTAGGCCAAATGGTCTAGTGAACTTAACTTACTATTTAACATACTACACACTAGAAAAGAATTCGGTTATCCGGTGATACTAAGTTAGGGAATCATGGGGAACAAAATACCCTAGTTTCTCTTCATATTGGTTAAATACTCCTCTTAGTTTAGAGTTATTTTTACTAGTGATTATAAACCCCACCTTTTGGGGAGATAAGTTTTTTAATAAGCCTGAATTGTGAAATTGAATTCTCTTAAGTCTACCATATTCCTTTGGCTTCGACCCTAACCTTGGATAGGTTCTATACCTTGACAACAACCCTTTGGCTTCAATAAGGAGGTGTAGCTTGGGAGGCATCAATGAGCTTTGGAGGTTGCTCCCTATCTAGGTTTGATGGTGCAACCCTACCCATACCTGAAGTGTCATTTCTATGCGGCATATCTATGAAAGAACGAACAAATCTGATTCTAGGATTCGATGGACCGTTGACAATATCAAATGAGAAGAATCCACAACATAGGGTGTTTCCTAACATCCCATAGACTTCTAAAGATAAGTCATAGACACCTCCATACCCATCCGCAGGACTCTACTAGATGGTAACTCTATACATATGAGACCAGTGAACCCTAAGCTCTAATACCAACTTGTCATGGCGCGAATTTTTAGGTTATGATGGTGTTGTTAGATCTCACCTATAGGCAAGCCAACCCCAATCCAAGATACTATCCTCAATCACCAAATGTAGCAACACTAGTAATACCCAAATAACACAAACACTAACTATTGATGATGTTCACACTCTAATAAGAAAGCGATCGCAGTCAGCAATTAACCTAACGAAATGTTAGGGTCGAATCCACAGGGAATACAGGGCTTGACTACGAGAATTCACAATCAATCATTTCAAGTATCTATAACTAAAATCTCTAAATGGGGAGGTTTTGTGATTCAAGAAAAAAGAAAAATAAACACTATACTATAATGCAGGAAAACACTCAATTTTAGGGACAACATGGGAATTGTGTTCCTTATGGTTTGTCGACGCAATTACCCTAGATAACATAACTACAATTGGTGATTTGCATGCAGGACGATAACTTAGGTTCTTCCGGACCTCTTGTGAAGGTGAACGTCGAATTTCACCATGGCACTTGGTCTGGCGTTCCAACTAACCGTTACCTATAGTCGCAGTCAACCTTCCCTTGGTCAGGTTTGGTTGATTAGATGAGAACACATCAATCAAATTATGTCATCTACTTCCCTTTTCCTATTCATCACTACCTTTGTCAGGATCATGATAGTAGGCGGGTTTTGGTGTTGATCACCACCAAAAAACAACAATAATGAAGGGAAATAGACAATACATACAAAACACCAATTATAGAAATGCAATAAACCTAGGTCATCTCAAGCCAACTACCTATGGTTCCAACAACCCCAAGTTGTTGGTTTTTAGCTACTCGTGGCTAAGGGAAAACCAACAAGAATGCAAATACAAAACATAGTTAAGGATATTACCCAAAGCAATGAACAATGAAGACACCACCAATTGCAAACCAAAAGCTTGATAGATTGACAATTGGTACAAGGCAAGATTTGCAATCCCCGAAAGTGGGTTTTCCAAAAGAAAATGACTAACTAAGATAAAACCCTAAAATATTCTTGAGTGAATATTCAAAGGCTCTTTTCCAATGTCTCCCCTAAAAATCTCAGCTCTGTCTCTCTTTCAAATAAAACCTAACCTTAAGTATTTAAGTAGTTACAAAATTTGCCCTAAAAATTACACAGAAAAGATTGTTGGCATCTGGTACACCTCATAGATATGACTCGTAGGGTGACTTACGATTCATAATCGGGGTCTCGTATTAGGTTCTTGGCATCTTAGAGTCAACTAGCATGACTCACTGGTATGAATCATTACTTGGGCTATGACTCGTATGCTCCTCTCATAGTCCAAGCCTTTAGCTCTTTCTCCAAAGTTTTGGCTCTCTGTTTCCTACTACGAGTCCAACTATATAAGTTATAGTGAGACTTATGACTCATAGGATAGCCTCGTATTGTTGACCTCCACTTAGCAGATTTCTGATTTTTGATCTCTGTTTTTTGCTATGATAACACCCTATGACTCGTAGATGAGCTCGTATGTCCTATGCTTCAGCAAATCTGCAATTTCTCTCCAACATCATGCCAACCTAACTTTTCTTCAAGAACAACATGAAAACACATAAGAACCATAAAAAGTTGCATTAAGAACTCATAAAATCCCTTACTTTAGGCATCAAATGTGTTGTACTTTGACAGCACATCAACACCCTCAACTTAGAATTGTTGCTTGTCCTCAAGTGACAACTCAATCTACGCAGACAATGAGAAATACATAGCAACTATACTAATGGTATATGCATCATTCATCCTAATCCAAGTACCCAACTATCATTATCAAAACCAGATTGCAAAGCTACTAAGCATGACAAAAACATGATGATGAATCTGGCAACCCAACTATGATAAGCTAAGAAGCATCAACTATCCACAATCACTAGTATAGCCATATGCTAATCAAGTAGTGCAGATTCCCTCATAGAAAAGAAGTCCGTCTTACTCACTCAATAAGCATTTAGAATTCACGGACTGAGGAAGCATTCTCACTCTCACAAATGAGATTAATGCAAATGACTAACAACATAGGTTTGCCTCTGTACTCATCTTCCGGCTTGGTAACAAAGTGGATTTGGATCACTTTAGGGCTTTAGGGCTTGTAATATATGTTCAGGGTGCTTTGGTATGGCATTTTAGGAAAGTAGTGACTAAAAGCTATCCTTGAACCATGTTTACCGACAATTTTGCTTTCATAACCCAACCATTTTTACTAAATCCACCCTTATTTCCCTGTTTCGAGCTTTTCCCGAATGTTTTCTTTCTATTTTCAGCTGTGCCTTATTTCTGAACTCAACTCTTGCTACTTTTTCTCAACTCAAGGCACTTTTCTTTTCTTTTTCTTCACCCCACTCATGATTTTTTTAATTTATTTCTTTATTTTCCAACTAACCATCTCGTTGTTATTACTTAACCACAATAAGGGCTACCCTAAACTTAGGCTTTTAGGCTGAGTTGAAGTGCATAGTATCTATTCCCCAAACCAGGGCCACCATTTGTAGCCACCCTCAACTTAGGCTTTTAGCCTCAATCAAGGTTCACATGTTCAAGGATAGACCAGGGCCAATATCGAGGTATTTCATTAAAGAAGGTAAAGCTAGTAAGATGTCAAGAAAGAATGAGTACATGCGAAGCTCAAAAACCCAGAACAAGGGATTCACTCACTCATTTGGTAGGTCATTTAGGCTAAAAGTGGGTTCACTAAAAGAAAAAAGTCCTAAGATCATTTCCAATAAACTACATCACCAAACCACTTTTAGATTAACAATGCAAGTTCTAATTCCATACATGATGCATGAATGCAGTAACATAAGCTTACAACACACATGGAATTGCACCCACAATCAAGTATAGACTCACAGGTCATGCTTCAAGCCTCAACTTACCTCCACATTATAAGAACAAACATTGCTAGGTGCTCAAAATGCACGAATGCATCAATAACTATAATCTCAAAACCTTTTTGAGGGTACCCAATTTTGCATTAGAATTTAAAAAGCATTTAAAGGCTCAGTATATGCCAATAGATAATACTACTATGTAATTACAAACTATCTACACTACCTAAAACATGCCAATTCAACAAAAAATCAAACATCCACAAGGAAAAAGAAACAAGCTAAGAAAAACTTGGAATCAAAAATAGGAGAAATTATGGACTCGAGACTACTCAGATTTCACCTTAATCCAAAACTTCCCACACCTCACCAAAATAGAATACTTTGTCCTCAAAGTAAAGACAAGAATGAAAAACCAAACACGATACCATATACATACATACATACATATACATATATATACATATACATACATATATATATATAAACTAACATCCAAAATATAAGTAAAAACAACATGTTAAACCCCGAAATTTCTTAAGATTAATTATTAATTGGGATTAATTGTGGGGATTGAAGTATAGCTAAAATTTT
>JAOTQR010090336.1:0-33119 GCA_025774065.1 Solanum ossicruentum
TCCTCTTCCTCTTCCTCTTCCTCTTCCTCTTCCTCTTCCTCTTCCTCTTCCTCTTCTTCTTCTTCCTCTTCTTCTTCCTCTTCTTCTTCCTCTTCCTTTTCCTCTTCCTCTTCCTATTCCTCTTCTTTTTCCTCTTCTTCTTCTTCTTCCTCTTCCTCTTCCTCCTCCTCTTCCTCCTCTTCTTCCTCTTCTTCTTCCTCTTCATCCTCTTCTTCCTCTTCTTATTCTTCCTCGTCTTCTTCCTCCTCTTCTTCTTCATCCTCCTCCTCCTCCTCCTTCTCCTCATTGTTATTGTTTATTTCTTGGAGTCGTTGTTCCTCCTCCTCCTCATTGTATTTGTTTATTTCTTGGGGTCGTTGTTGCTATTGTGTTGGAAAGAAGAAACAAGAAAAGGTTAGCACCTCTGTTTCTTTTTTTGAATTTCTTTTGAATTGATAAAAAATCTTAAATTTAGTCAATTTGATATGAAATCACGTTGTTTTATCACTGGGTATTGCTTGTAAGGTGATTTTCGACCATTTTGGTTATTAATACTGTTGTTTTGTGTGTACTACTTATCTGCATTTTATCTACTATTCCAATAGAATTTGATTCAACAATTGTTGCATTCGTTTTAGCAACTGCTGCTGAAAGAAATGCAGAATGAGATCGCCATTGGATATGTTATGAAAATTGCTACATCCAATTTAGCTGGCACCTGCTCTAACTGCTACTACAACAACAATTGTGCATGTGTTTCAACAATTGTTAAATGAGTTACTGAATGTGTTTCAACAATTGTTAAAAGATATTTAACAGCTATTGTCTATGCTCCAGCTATTGCAGTAGCAATTGTTGAATGTATTTTAACAATTGTTAAATGAGTTACTGAATGTAGTTCAATAATTATTGAACGATGTTCAACAATTATTAAACGATGTTCAACAATTGTTGTAGGTGCTATAGTTGTTTCTGTAGCAATTGTTGAATGTGTTTCAACAATTGTTAAATGTGTTACTAAATGTGTTTCAACAATTGTTAAATGAGTTACTAAATGTGTTTCAACAATTGTTGAAAGGTATTCAACGTCACACCCCAGGTTGTTACCCTTGGAGTGGACGACACATGAAGAACCATCACTGATTCCTCAAGAGTACCACTTGGCCTTATCGTCATATCAACTCGACAATGAAAGAATAACTCAACTAAATGGGCATCATATAAGAAAATATAACTATATTGCATCATAGTTTATAGATAGAAATAAGTTTAGATACAAAAGAATCATCAAATCCTCTACTCAAAATGTCTATGAAACCTCTACTCAACCAGTCTAGAAAGGTCATGATAGGCCATGGACACCTTAACTCAAAGAAAGTAAAGTGTTCAATGATAATGATAGATAGAAGGGCTCCACCATAATGCAAGGAGGAATCACCAACTCCAAAGTGTACTGACCCTGGGCCTCAATGAAGCATGTGGTTAGATCCTCTATCACCTGTATATTCATCATAAAACGATGCATGCCCAAATGTACGTTAGTACATGGAATATACTTGTTTATAAAATGGCTCAGAAAAGTAAAGCTCGACTTACTCACCTCAACTCAACCTTTCATGCTCAACTCAACATGCAAGATTTATAGTAAAATTATGCTTTTGAAATAGGCTCAGTAAAATAGATTTGGTTTGAAATCTTATGCTCAAATCAATGTTGCTTAGGATTTTTTCTAACTGACATTCCTCATCCCACCATATTTAATTGGGTGATGCACAATGAACTGGCATCGTAGCCACGCGCACCCTTAACTTGCCACGAAAAAGGGTGATCATCCTCAACCTCGTCCCTCAAATCCTGAGAAAGTGTCCACTCGCGGGACAAGAGTTGCCAGTATTATGCTGAATGACTATCCTATGCTAGCAAACATAGTTGGGGGATGTTCCTCAATCACCCATCTCGGTGCTCAACACTCCTCCCAAGACTAAAACATGCTCAACTCATCAATCAACTCATCATCAACTCATAGCTCAATGCTTCATCAAGAACTCAAACTTAACCCCTTTGGGTATCTTATCTTGCCTTATCTTAATGCTCAATAACTCAATCAATTAATGTAATTAATCGACTCGACACAAACTCGAAAGGTCATTTATACTCTTTCAATTAACCCATTATGTGATGCAAGAAAGACGTCATGTATAGAAATAAATGCAACCCAGTACAAAAAGTCCCTCATACTCAATTATTGTCACGACCCAAGCCTAGGGCCTAGAATTGACACGACGAATGGGGAACCCGAAGGAATCCAAAACAAGCCTCTTAACTTATCATTACACGTCATTGGTCGCGGAAAGAGTAAAAATATGGGCAAGAGACTAAGGGAAAAACTTGCATAACATCATAATCAAGAGACAAAGAGTCAAAGCTCATATCATAGATACATAGCATGTCCAACAACACCTCTACTACATAAATAAGAGCGGGGGCCAAGACAAAGCAACCGAGCTCACCCTCATAATCAAAATAGAACCGAAAGAAGACTGTCTCAATATATAATTACAGAAACATAGATAATCGTCCTAAAAATGGAAGACTCACTAACTAGCTTGAGTAGTACCGAACTAGCCACGTGGAGGAAGAGGATGATCAATTTGGACTTCGATTCCTACCTAGTGATATCATGTAGGCAAAAGTATGCATTAGTACGTTTGAATGTACTAAGTATGCAGGATGCAATGCAATAGAAGATAGGTCATGATCAAAATGCATAATAATAGTCAATAGGCATAATATAGGAATATGGAATGTATGATCAATGCTTAAGTAAAACATACTTAAGTAACTCATGTTTATATAGGATATCATATGCGTAGAAAAGACCAAACTTGATTTCCAAAATACAAACCCCTTGGTAGGTTGATGATGATCTCACCCATCACCCTAGTGTGTGAGGTGCAGACCACCTAACTAGGTTAGTGGAAATTTCACCTACCACCATGATTTTTAAGGTAATAACCCCTCAACTAGGTTATTGGCAATCTCACCCACCACCCTGGTATTTGAGATACTAACCCCTTAACTAGGTTACCCGGATCGAGCATGGTCTAACGCAATACTTTATGTAGAATATATCATATGCACAAGATCATTTCATCATCATATAGTCATTCATATCATATTTCATGCTTTGGACCTTCAGTTCATCAAGAAACCACATCCAGACATTTTATCAAACACTTAGAGGTTGTGTAGTGCTAGTGTAAAATCATGCAATTCAAGAGTGAAATCATTCTAGTAAACTCAACGTAAAAGCTTCAATAGATACTTGGTAATACCCTAAAGCAATAAACATCAAAATACTTCACCAATCCTTCCAATATATCTTAGATTTATAGCTCAAAACATGGTAAAACAGTCACAATTTCATATGCTCAAACATAGTGTGCAGTGATTTTCATAATAATCAAGACCCATGAATAAATCATCTTTAAATCATGCAATACATTGGAGAACAATCTCATACTTTTAGTTTAGCATTACATACCTAGAAAGTTGGAATTACAATTGAAATTTGATGAATACTTGCTTTCTTAGAGAAAATCCTCGTTCTCGGCAGTTCTTTTAGAGCGGAAGAACTTGGAAAGTTGTTGCTTGTAGGTCCCCTCTTTGATTCTTGAGTTTTAGAATCTTTAAAGTTCTTGATGAAGAACCTTAATTCTTGAAAAGAAAGAATCAAGAAATCCTTTCATGGAATTCTTGAATTCCTCTTCTTGAAACCCTAGGTTATGATTTAGGATTCTATTAGAGATTCATGAATGGATAAGGAATATAGATTGGGTACCTTGAAATTCATGAAGAATAATTTACCTTGATAATAAATCTTGAAAGTTAATCCTAACTTAATGACTTTGTTGATATTCTGGAGCGTTTATATTTAGGAGTGAAAGAGAGGGGTTTTAAGTATGAAAACTGATGTTTTACGCATTTTGGAAACTTAAATAGACCCCCAAAGTTTTTAGGATAAAATAACCCTCAAAATAAAAATAGAAAAATGTCATTAGTGTATCTAGTAAAGTACCGCCTTAGGTCCGCGACATGCTCCGGCTATGGACCTTCCGACAGTTCAGCACTCCTTCACTAAAATTGTCATAACTTTCTACTCCAAATTCTAATTAAGCCAAAATTAGATGTGTTGGAAAGATAATTCAATTATCTGCAATTTTTGATATATTATGGGTAACTAACTCATTGTTCTTTAGGAGATATGATCATTTGAAGTTGACCTTTCTATCTACTCGTACGAAAATCAGTTGGGACAGATTCTTTAGACTCGACTGATGTAAAATATCTCTTATACTCATTTATTGAACTTAGGAGGGGTTAGGGAATGACCAAAAGGCTCTTCCCATAAAAAGAAATAAAATTTCACTCTGTGACACCATGTCCGCGTCATGCCAAGGGTGCAGACATGTGTGTTCGTGAATTTTCTAGAAACACATTCTTTTCGAAAAATTGAAAAAATACCAAGTGTAAGGTTGTGCCCCAAACACGTCATACCTTGTATGTGCATTCACACTGGTTCGGATTTAATTATAAAAAATTATCTTTTGATTCGGTCACTCTAAAATTCAATCGAGACCATTCTCCTACTCAATTTTTTGTGCTTATCGCAAACCAGTCTCAAATTTTCCATTGGAGCTTAGGAAGACATATTATGTGCATGATTTCATTCTATGGGTATTTCAAAAATTTCATAAGGTATTACATTATCTGTCCCTTGGGATCATTTATCCTCGAATGATGAGTAGAGATGGACATCGAGAAATGAATAACAATCGAAAGCTCCTCTCAATACCCAATGAATCAATCAAACTCTCGACTCCTCATCGAACTTAATAGTCTCTATTCGGACTCAGCAATATATACATCAAGAATTTAATTACTCAAATACTCCAACTCATGAGTGAACATCGACTCAAGAGTAGAAAACTCAACTTGTTAGAGGGCATCATCATCAGTAGCTCATAAAACTCGTCAAGGCTTAAGTTCTACTGCATACTCTTACCAAAGTCAAGCCTAAATCAAGGTGACCTTGTGCTACCTCGTAAGTTAGTCACAATCCTTAATCTATCCCATAAGGTTCTCATCTTTTTTACCTTCGACATCCTCACCGACAGGAACGAAGGGGATATTAGAACTTGAGCAATTTGAGTCATTAAAACACCTTGTCAATCACATTTTCGGACTCATGAAGGAGTTCATCAACTCTAATCAAGAATGGGACCATCGTGATATGCAAGACTCTATCAACACTCTCGAACTCAACTCCCCACCTCAATTGTACTCCCATTCATGGCACTCTACTCCATCAACTTAAGCTTATAGCTTTTACTCAAATTTCCATCTAACCACCACCTACTCTTCCATTAAAGCCTACTTTTGAGCCTCAAGGTGCTATTAATGAGATGATCATATGCATATAAAGCCAATCCTCAATACTCAACTCTAAACTTCCACAGGGCTTTCATTAAAAGATCACTAATCCTCTTCACTAATTTACTACTTTTCCTCAAGTCTTCACTAGTCTATCATCAATACTTGCATAACAACAACCACGAATTCAAGCCTATCACTCTAACCAGTTCAACTATACCTTAGAATGTTCAAGCCTACTTAGCACTTCTACCTCCACCATTCAATGAGTTATCACTCAGAGTCACACCAATATACTCTTACCTATCTAGTGTTCATCATAAGGTTTTATCTCTCTCCTCCTTCCTATCTCTATCCCTACATGACACAAGTTTAACACCAACATCCTAATAAGGATACACTCATTCCTCCTCATTTACCGTCATTCTCAGTCTACTACTATCAGCATCATTATTTATACATGGAGGAACTTATCATCTCCCCCTTGGCGAAACCTCAAACTACTGTCTCTCCATGCAAAATAAGCATAATATCATTAATAACTCAAACACTCAGTTGCTGAAATACTCATTCTCATGAATAGACTTCGAACATAGTGTCTAGAGTTTAAATTTTATCTCCAACATCATTATTTGGCACGAATACTATCAAGGACTTGCATACTCAAGTACGTAGAAGCTCAAAAGGAACATCAACTCGAAGATAGGAACTCAACTCCATTATCACAATTTAGGAGCACTTATTCTCTCCCATCATCCATAACTCGTCTACTACCACCAATACTTCTATCAAGACTGGAAGTTGGATTACTCAAAGGGCTTGGAACAGAGATCATTAGCATGGTTCAATCGAAAAATCTTAGCTAAGGACATTCATAATGAAGTACAATCTCCCTTATCTATCAAAATTCACTTTGAGTTCACAGAACTATATGTAGTATAAAACTCAGGTCACAACTTATTTAGAAGAGAACTGGAAACTCTTGGATTCATGGGGTAAGATCAAGATTAATGAGTGAATTCATCACTTCTCATCATCAAAACTTAGCATGGACGGGAATCAACATGATGTGTATGGGATAGGCCATAGGTGCAACAGTCATACACCAGAAGGGAATAGGGTATCACCTCAATTGAAGGGTAAAGATCATATGAGATAGAAAAGAATTGATATCTTATATTGATTAGCCCATCACTGTCGAAGACTCAAGATCTACTCTGGTTTATGACTTCATCATCTCCCCCTTAGCTCTTAAGGTCCTCTCTCTAAATTTGCAAATCAATTTTCTCTACTAGGCTGTTAGCATATACCTCCATTCGGTCAAGGAATCACTACCCACAAGAATATCTTAAACTCTTTTGTTATGCTATAGTCACATACATATAACTAACCACTCAGACTCTTTTCAACGATATCACTATTAGCTCCTTCCAGTTCCTAGGAAATCTCTCTATTTTCTATTCTTATGGGATACATAACCAATTCCCACAACTCTTACAATCTAACATCCTTTTTTTTCCTGCAGAGTTCCAACTCCTGTGTCCTCATAACTCATTTGTATAAGACTTAGACTATCATAAAAAACATATCATCATCTATCCATAATCCCTAAGTCGACTTAGCTACTTGTGACAACAAAGATTACTTACATCAGCCTGCTCCTCATCGACAACTCAAATATACTATCTAGATTCTTATAAAAGTCATATCTTAGAGCTTCACACATTTTTACACAATCACAGATACATATCTCAAGCCTCTTAAGCCTCCTTCTTTCTAGTGCTTCTCCCTTAATTTACTATCTCCATCAAAGAGGTACCTCTACTTTACTCCTAGCACCACGTTTCCTGCCAGTCAACATCTTAATCATTGAACACACACTATAACAAGACTCTTAGGTCAAATCTCCAACAAGGACTATCACTATCATCATGTTATCTCCCTCTTCACAACACTCCCTAAAATTCTAAGCATAGCAATTATTGCTACCATCTGCATCACACACTTCCCTCATATTATATCAACCTATAACTACTAGGTAACAATTTAGGAATATAGGCCTCCTAAAGTATCATAGAGAATACTCGATCCACATCCTCTCTTTGCAATTCTTGTACCATTTACCCATCTAGTATACCTCACCTTATTATGTAGCTAAGCTCATCACTGTATGAATCTTATGATACTTTCACGCTGAAATCATAAGCCTAGTGTAGATCTATTACCTTAAAAGTACTCTGTTTCCTCAATTTAACATCTATACATCAGCCTTGCTAAAAGAATATCAAACTACATCAACATAGACCTCTTTCTAGTTTTGAGCACTCTCTAACACATTCTGACACTAACTCTCTCTCTCTCTCTCTCTCTCTCTCTCTCTCTCTCTCTCTCTCTCTATACCTCATCATGACAATTATAGGGTACTCACTACTCTTTCATCAAACTTAGGGAAATTGACTCATCACCTTTACTTACCTAATAGGTACAAAATTCTAACTACAAGCCTCAATCAGTCATCACTCTTGTTGTCTCATCCCTCTCTTTCCATCATCATCCTTCTAACTCTGAGAGGATTCAATTCTACTCAGGTTTTATAAGACCTCACATCTCACTCTTAGGTGGTAACATTAAGCTCTTTAGAGACATCAATTTTTCTCTCATGGGTAACATCAAAAGCAAGTTTGAAGAAAAATGGTCTAGACCTCTAGAGCTAACTCAAATGGATGATTTGTATGAGTAATAGTGCACTCTTTCTACTCACTCAACTTAGCACACTAGTCGGCTTCTCTCAAGCCTGGTGCAATCTCTCTACCATTCTGATTACTTTATCATAGAGGATCTTATCTATAAGAGTGTAAATATTACTATCTCTATTGCCTCTAGATGAGGCATAGTCAAAGGTTTAAAGCATCCCACGAATCATCGCAGATTTCTCAAGAAATAACTCTATCGCATGATTCAAAATTTGGAAGAAAGGAAAATTTTCCTTTTGTCCCATAGCCTCCCTACTATTGATGTGGTGCGTTTCACACCAATAATAAGGACTCTACTAGAAACGACTTCATGATTCCCTAGGACACTTGAACATTATCCTCTGATACCAAGCTTGTCACGCCCCGGGAGGGTACCCTAGACGTTACCGGCATTCAAAAACTATTTCTAGTCTCCAAGCGAACCACTTGACCTCATCACATTCATTTAATCAATAAACTCAAGACAATCAATGGAAGAATAAGGAAAGTAATAGGCACATCTCCTCTAGTCTTAAAATAATATCAATAAATAAAAGGGCTCGTAGAAATAACTAGCTCAACAAGTCTTAACATCAACATTTAATTATAGTATATGAAGCCTCTATCACTATCAAGTGATGCAAATTACAGACCCATGACTACATCAAAATAAAGTAAAGCTAATAAAATCTAACTCTAAAAGCAAGATGAAAATAAATGTAATGGTTCCTCTGAAGTAGGGGGCTCACCAATCAGCTGAATGTTTTAGATCCTCAACTAAGCGCCTATTGACGATCCCTAATCCTGAAATCAGCATCATGAAATGATGCAGAGGCGAGTGACATCAGTACATGGAATGTACTGTATGTAACATAGCTTAATAGAAACAGTATAGTGAGAATAATATGGGAATAATATCAACTCAACTCAACTCAGTAAAACATACAAGTTTAAGAATAAAATCTTGCTTTGAAACATACACCCAATAGTATGCAACTCACACCAAATCATTCAAATCTTATAATAGAATGATGCTCTTCAAAAGATACATCAATGTGAAACCTCAATTCAATCAAATATGCAAATTAGGGAGTTTCTCTTAATCGACATTGTCATTCCACCACCTATAATTTGGCGATGCACAACGAACTAGCATCATTCTCACGCTCATCCTAGACTTGCCACGGTAAAGGATGAATAACTTCTACCTCATGAATCATGATTTATCAGCCCTGTCGATCCTTTTGGAAAATGAGTTGCCAGAATGAGCAGCACAACTATCCTACACTTACAAACGTAGTTCTTGGGTGCTCCTCTATCACCCAACTCGGTGCTTCATACTACTCCCAAAATATTTTCTTTAAAACTCATCTCGAACAACATCATCATCATATTTCATCAATAAAAACATTTTTAAAATGTATTTACATCGTCATCAAAATGCTTCCTCAAAACATCAAGTCTCTCCTTTAAGAATACGTTCCAAAAATATTTATATATTATCAAAACTCTTTCTCAAATCATTATTTATTCTCCAAACTCATATTCATGCAAACTCAGTAAAATATGCTTAAAATCATCAATGTTTAACATGCCTA
Organism: Solanum ossicruentum; assembly: GCA_025774065.1. Taxonomy (NCBI): domain Eukaryota; kingdom Viridiplantae; phylum Streptophyta; class Magnoliopsida; order Solanales; family Solanaceae; genus Solanum; species Solanum ossicruentum. The sequence goes on from JAOTQR010090336.1 coordinate 9,743, forward strand.
GTATGACCATCAACTTCAGTTTCAAAATAATGCATAAAATCAAACATAATCCTCAATTAGGGTTTATGTGAATGAAGACATGAACATGAAATCAATCAAATGCTCAACTTCAAGAACATTATCAAGACATTATTGTATACAAGGAAACTCATTAAGACAATAGAAAACTCGAAAACTTAATTGAAGAATTTAATCAAGATACTACTTCAAGAATCATATATGGGGACTCATGGGCTCTCAACTTATCTATGACCATCTAAGGGGCATATGGAAAAACACTTCCATGCTTTTACCTGAAAAATTGATATTACAATTGAAATTTGATGAATACTTGCTTTCTTGGAGAAAATCCTCAATCTCAGTAGTTCTTTTAGAGTGAAAGAACTTGGAAAGACACTGTTTGTAGGTCTTCTCTTTGATTCTTGAATTCTTGTCCTAGAATCTTTAGAGTTCTGGATGAAGTACCCTTATTCTTGAAAAGGAAGAATAGAAAAATTCTTTCTTGGAATTCTCGAATTCGACTTCTTGAAACCCTAAATTATGATTTAGGATTCTATTAGAGATTTATGAATGGATAAGGAAATTTAGATTAGGTAGCTTGAAATTCATGAAAAACAATTTACCTTGATGATAACTCTTAAAAGCTAAGCCTAACATGATGATTTTCTTGATGATTCTGGATGGTTTATTTTTAGGAGTGAAGAAGAGGGTTTTTAATTATGAAAATTGACGTTTTATGCATTTTGGGACCTTAAATGGACCCCAAAAGGTTTTAGGATAAAAGTACCCTCAAAGTAAAAAGAAATAAATGTCATTAGCTTATCCAGTAAAGGTCTGTGTTAGTTCTGCAATGTGCTCCGGGCGTGGACCTTCAGACAGCTCTACACTCCTTCACTAAAATGGTCATCACTTTCTTCTCCAAAATCTGATTAAAGCAAAATTATATGTGTTGGAAAGATGATTCAATTATCTTCAATTTGATATTTTATGAGTCAGTTAATTCATTGTACTTTAGGAGATATGGTCATTTGAAGTTGACCCTTCTATCTACTTGCACGAAAACTAAGTTGGCAGAGATCCTTTGTACTTGGCTTGATGTAAAAGATCTCTTATACTCGTTTATTGAACTTAGAGGGGTTGGGGAATGACCACAAGCCTCTTCCCATAAAAAGAAATAAAATTTCACTCCATAATACCATGTCCGCATCGCCCCAAGGGCGCAGGCATGTGTATTCTCGCGAATTTTCTCAAAACATGTTCTTTTAAGAAAATTGAAAAAATACCAAGTGTAAGTCTGTTCCCCAGTCGCATCGCGCCCTAGGCGCGCAGTCACACTAGTTTGGAGTTAATTATGAAAAGTTATCTTCTGATTTGGTCCCTCTAAAATTTGACCGAGACTATTTTCCCACTTAATTTTTCATGTTCATCACAAATCCGATCTCAAATTCTCCATTGGAGCTTAGGAAGACGTGTTATGCGCATGATTCCATTCTAGGGGTATTTCAGAAATTTTACAGTGTGTTACGCAATTGAAACTCAACCAACTCTTGCTCTTGAATTGCAAACCTTAACTTCTTCCTTCTTCTCCCAAAGCTCTTCAAGAACACCCAAGTGTGGAGAATTACAAATAATGTCCTTAGAGTTCATTTTAGGACCTCATTCAAATATAAAAATGGCTAAGGTTTAATGTGATAAGTAATGGAATGGACAAAAGTACCTCTTATTAATACTACCAACAGGGTCTACGATACCCCGATTACTACTCGTACTCCTTTCTATGAGTTGTAATTGGCTCTTGTGACCCATATGGTCAGAAAATCCTAAGTCTCTAGAAATTGATACGAAATTGCACATTACGAGCGGTATTTCTTTTTATGAGTCGTAACCTCTCCTCGTGAACAATGTGAATAAAAACTGATCTTCACTGGAATCTGTCATGAAACCCTCCTCTATGACTTGTATTGTGTTTTATGAGTCGTACCCTATCTCATACATCAGAAGGTCCTTGAAACTTGAATTCACTAGAATTCCCTATGAAGCCCGATTTACGAGTTGTAAACCTCCCTATGACTCATAACCCCTCTCGTAGCCGACATCGATAGTTTTTCTCAGATTCATCTCGGCAATTCTCTACACAAGCTCATTCAAAATAGATAGAAGGAATATAAGAGGTGTTACATTATCTCTCTGTTGGAATCATTCATGCTCGAATTAAGATAAACTAGAGATTTAGGATAAGGCACCAATTTCTCTATAGACTCTAACAATCAACCAGCACTTAACTCACTCGTGCAATCAACAAATCAAGAAATTTAGCAAAGAAATAAACAATCAATGCATCACATCAGTCCTTACTCAGACTCTAAAACTCTATCATACCGAGAATTAAAGGAAAACTCAAGAAATAGCAATTTTAAGGATTTAGAGGAAAATTATTACAATCAACTCTTTCTTCATCCACAGGTAAGAATAAATGAGGGTATTTGTCCTTCATGTTCTCCTCCACCTCCTAAGTAGCTACCTCTAGAATTTAGTTCCTTTACAACACTTTAACAGATGCAACCTCCTTAGTCCTTAAACTTTCAAACCTGACAATCAAGGATTTGAATAGGGATCTCCTCATAACTCAGACTGTCTCTTACCCCAAAACTCTCAATAGACACAACCAATTTCAGATCTCCCAAGCACTTCTTAAGCATGGAAATGTGGAAAACTAGGTGGATGGCCTCTAACTCGAATGGAATCTCCAACTCATAAGCTATATTGCCCACTCTCTTTATGATCTGATAGGGGCCAATGTACATCAGACTCAACTTTCCCTTCTTTCCAAATCTCTTCATGGGCAACCTTCAAACATACCCAATCATTGACCACAAACTCTAAGTCTCTTCTCATAACATCGGTGTAGGATTTCTGTCTACTCTGTGCAATCCTCAGCCTCTCTCGAATGATTTTCACCTTCTCCATAGATCAACTCTACTTCACCTACCTTGAACCATCCAATCAGTGACCTACACCTCCTCCCATATAGTGCCTCATAAGGAGCCATTTGAACACTCGAATGAAAACTGTTGTTGTAGGCAAACTCTATCAAAGGAAAGTGGTCATCCCAATTACCTTTAAAGTCAATGGTGCAGTCTCTCAACATATCCTCCAAGGTTTGCATCGTACGCTCTACCTGGCCATCTGTCTGAGGGTGGAAAGCTGCGCTAAAGAGTACCTTCATACACAAACCCTTCTGAAAAGATCTCCAAAACTGGGCAGTGAACTAGGCTCCTATGTCTGAGATGATAGATAAAGGGACTTCATGGAATCTCACAGTCTCCCTTATTTATAATCGGGCATAATTTTCTGTAGTGTTACTTGTCTTGACTGCCAGGAAGTGGGCTGACTTGATCATCTTGTCAACTATCACCTACATAGAATCATGTTGTTTGCGGGACCTCAGTAACCCTGTGATGAATTCCATGTTGATCATATTCCATTTCCACTCTAGAATCTCAACGTTCTAAGCTACTCCACATGGCCTTTAGTACTCAACTTTAATTTGTTAGCAATTCATGCACTTGGAAATGAACTTCGCAATGTCCCTCTTCATTCCACTCCACCCGTAGACTTCTCTCACGTAAGGATACATCATGGTAGACCCTGTGTGGATGGAATATTTGGAACTATGGGCCTCTGCCATGATCCTTTCTTGAACTCCATCAATATCAAGAACACACAATCTTCCTTGATACCTTATTACTCCATCTCCTCCTTTGGCGAAAGCCATCACTTTCAGCTTATGCACATCCTCATTCAATCGAGTCTTGATCTTGTTTCTCTTTAACCTCCACTACTAGAGATGATGCCAATCCACTTTGAACCTGAACTCCTCTTTCACCTGACTCATCTAGTTGAACTCCTAATCGGTCCAGTCTATGAACCTCCTTGGCTAACTCTTTCTTTTCCTCTCCCACATGGGCGGTGCTTCCCATGGACAACCTAATAAGGGTATAAGCAACCATTTTAGCCTTACCTAAATGGTATAAGATATGCATGTCATAGTTCTTTAGTAACTCAAGCCATCTCCTCTGCCTCAAGTTAAGCTCATTTAGGGTGAAGATGTATTGCAGGCTCTTGTGGTCGGTGAATACATCAATGTGTGCTCCATACAAAAATAATGTCACCATAACATGTGATAAAACACCACCGCTACCAACTCCAAGTCATGGGTGGGATAGTTCTTCTCATGCACCTTAACCTATCTAGAAGCATAGGCAACAACCTTCCTCTTCCCCAGTAACACACATCCCAAACCTACCCTTGAAGCAGCACAGTAGATCACAAACCCATCTATTTTGTCAGGCAAGGTCAACACTGGTGTGGTAGTTAATCTGGCCTTTAAGTCTTGGAAACTTTTCTCAGACTTGTCAAACCGTTGAAACATGACCTTCTTTTGGGCCATTTGGTCAACGGCACAGATATAGAAGAAAATCCCTCTATAAACCTCCAGTAATAGACAACCGACCCCAGAAAACTCCTTATCTCTGTCGGTGAGATTGATCTTGGCCAATTTCTTAACTACCTCAATCTTTTTTACTATCCACTTAAATTTTATCTCCAGAAATCACATGACCTAAGAAAGTCATGGATTTGAGCCAAAACTCACACTTAGAAAACTTTGCATACAAATTGTCTCGGAGTGTCGGCAAAGCGATCCTAAGGTGATTGGCATGCTGCTCTTTATATCTAGAATTCACCAAAATATCATCAATGGACACAATCACAAACATGTCAATAAACTATCTGAATACTCTATTCATCAAATCCATAAAGGTTGCAGATGCATTTATCAATCCAAAAGACATTACCAAGAACTCAAAGTGACCATATCAGGTTCCGAAAGTCATCTTCGGGATAGCACATTCTCTCAACTTTAACTAATGATAGCCTAATCGGAGATTTACCTTAGAGAAAATAGTAGCATCCTGAAGTTGGTCAAATAAATCATCAATCATAGGGAGGGGATGTCACGACCAAAGCATAGGGCCTAGATGTAACACGGCTAATGGGAACCTGAAAGGACTCAAACAAGCCTATTAGCATATCAATCACACATCCTTGGTCACGGAAGCAAAGTAAACAACAACAAAAGATATATAAAATGGGAAGTGGGACTAAGGGAAGTATTGAATATAAACAAATCATAAGAGTAAAGCTTATAGCACAATAACATCATAATATCCAACATACACCTCTAACTCAGAATGGAGCGGGGGGCCAAGACACTTTTCGGGCTCATCCTCATAATGACAAATGTTCAACATAAGGAAGTCTTCAAAATAGCAAGCAAAGTAGATAGCGTCCTCAAACTTGAGGACTCACCAATGTTTATCTTCATAGAACTGTACTAGCCATGTGAAGGATGATCAAGAGGAGTTCTGATCTCTACATGGTGATATCAAGTAGGCATAAAGTATGTATTAGTATGTTTGAATGTACTAAGTATGTAGGATGCAATACAACAAGACATAATCCAATATAATCAAAATGCATAGTAATAGACAATGGATAAGTGAGATCTCAATATGGGATGCATGACTAACGGTTGAAGCAAAACATGCTTGTAAATCATTCAACATGCATAGAACATAATATATGTGTGGGAAGAGACCATAACTGACATGAATAATACCAAGTGAGCTAGAACTTGGAATCCTAATTATTACCCCTCATCGGTAAATAGGTGGTCTACTTGCCAAGGTAAACCATACTTCACCATACGAGAGCCTGTCCTATTTCGGAGAAGTAACATCCCTTACGGGAATTTGTCCCATTTTGGGGTAGATTTCATGATAAAGTGCACTAAATGGATCCACTAGTATATCAAGGGTAAAGTATAATCAGATGTTGGCACATAGTTTGAGGAAAGGAGTATAGACCCTTGAAGATAGTCTACGCCGCATCCAATCCATCGGTGCTAAGCCTAATCCCACAGAATACTTGACATAATCATAACTTTAATAACTTGTAATAAATATGAAAACATGACATAAGTAGCTCTTAAACATACTTGATCTCTAATGGTGAGCCTAACTTGAAACATGAGAGTATAACAATAATACATGAACCCTTGCTTTAACATGAATCGCTCACAAGAGGTAAAATCTTGAAAATAGGGCTTAACTTCATACTTGCATTATCATAGGTAATTTCATGAATTCATAACATACTGGAAAATCCATAGTCATCATGAAGACACTTGACTTCTAAAACATGTAAATAACTTGAGAATTCTTGGCTTGACATTTCATCAAACACTAGGTGGACACATATGAGTACATGTTCAAATCATGCAAAATGCAAGAGTATAGATCATGAAATAGTGAAATAAATGCATCGTAAAGTCATGTAAATCAGCCCACCAACATCATGGTAAAACCCTAACATGGGTAACTTGTAAATCATATCAAAACTTCACAATAGTTCATAGATTTCATAGCTTGAATCATGTATAGCCTCAATAGACAAAGATTTATTCATAGTATAAGTTCAAAATTGATATTCATTTATAATAAAATATATTTGACAAAACTCTGACATATTTCATGTTCATATTTCATAATAATAAACACCCATAATAACTACAACTTAAAATCAGACAATTTTTACAAAGTAGGAACGTTGGGCTCCATGGGTGAAAGGAACCAATGAATGAAACCCACATAACATAAACTTGGGTTTTCTTGAAATAGACTTGAAGGACATTTAAAGCTTGAATGGAGTTCTTGAGATATGGAATTAAGCTTGAGACACATGAATTTGGATGGAAATCTTGATAAAATGGTTGAGAGGTTTTTTGAGAGATATAGAGTTGAAAAATTGCTAAGTATAGGTGTTTTCACACATAAGTGGGCATGGGGCCATGACTCTAATGCCCTTAGGGAAAAACAGAAATTAAATACTAACACTGCTCCGCATAGCTCCACATCGAGGAGCCATTGCGTACCCTCTCTATCTCTGAAAATTTTGCGAAAATTATTTTTCACTATGGGTCTTCTAAAATTAGTGTTAAACTCATTTTCCACTTAATTTTACCCCCTAATCAAGAATATGAAGTCGGATTTTTGACATTACGTATGAATTTTGAGATATATGAAAATTATGATTATGGCATTTTTGAAACACATTTTGGGGCCTTTTTGGAGCCTTCCAATATCTCCCCCTTGGGAACATTCATCCCCGAATGTTAAAGAAACATATATAAGAGAAGTAAACATGAAGATTTCAGCCCGACTTAATGTAACAAATGCATTTAAACATCATTTCAAAAATCTCAACATGAATGTCAAATATCACCATAAACTTGTTAACATCAACATGAATGCATGTAGAATGACATAAAGGCTGAAACTTGAGACTTGAAATCATATAGGAGACTTAAATTAGTACCTTCAGTTTGAGTAGAGTGGAAGAGATATGGGTATTCTTTCTCATGTCCGCCTCGGCTTCCTATGTGGCACTTCAACTTATTGGTTCCTCTAAAGGACTTTGACGGAAGCTACATCTTTGCTTCTCAACCTCTTCACTTATCTATCCAAAATATTGACTGGGACCTCCTCTTAAATCAAATTATCCTCTACTACACCCACAACATCCAAAGGCACTATAGCACTTGGGTCACTCACACACTTTCTCAACATAGACACAAGGAAGATCAGATGCACCATGTCATTCCCATAGGAAACTCCAACTCAAATGCAACCTTATCGACTCTCCTGCAAACTTTATAAGGACCCACAAATCTTGGGCTTAGCTTCCCCTTTTTGCCAAACTGAACCACACCCTTCATGGGAGAGACCTTCAAATAGACCCAATCACTAACCTTAAACTCAAGATCTCTTCTGATCATATTGGAATAGGACTTTTGTCTACTTTGGGCTATTTTCAATCTCTCCCTAATAAACCTCACCTTGTCAAAGGCTTCTATGACCAACTCAGGACCTAGCAAAGCTATTTCTCCCTCTTCAAACAACCCAACAGGGGATCTATAATGCCTACCATAAAAAGTTTCAAAAGGAGCCATACCAATGCTTAAGTGGTAGCTATTGTTGTAAGCAAACTCAATGAGTGGAAGATGTTCATCCCAACTACCCTTAAACTCCAAAACACAAGTCCTAAGCATATCCTCAATAGTTTGGATAGTTCTTTCGGCTTGACTATCCATTTGAGGATGAAAGGCCATGCTAAGCTTAACCTTGGTACCAATACCTCTTTGGAAAGACCTCCAAAAGTGAGAAGTGAATTGAGCATGATCCAAAATGATAGACAAAGGCACTCCATGCAATCTAACCAACTCATGTATGTACAACTTGGCATAATCGTCGGCACCATAGGTATTCTTGACCGGCAAGAAGTGCGCCAACTTTGTCATTCTATCCACAACAACCCAAATAGGGTTAAATTGTTTCCTAGTCTTAGAAAAACCAACCACAAAATCTATGTTGATCTCCTCTCACTTTCAAGTAGGAATCTCTATATCTTGGGCTAGGCCACCCGACCTTTGATGTTCGACCTTCATTTGTTGGCAATTGTGACATCCAGATATGAACTTGGCAATGCCTCTCTTCATACCATCCCACTAATACACTTCCCACAATCCCTATACATCTTTGTAGAACTGGGGTGAATGGGATAGGATGAATTATGGGCCTCCTTCAAGATCAATTCTTTCAAATCATCCATATTTGGCATACACAATCTACCTTTGTACCTAAGGGCACCATCTCCTCCTTAGGAGGAAACCTCCACTTTACCATCTCTAACCAAGGCCTTCAACTCCAGCAAGGCGAGGCCAAGATCTTGTTTTGCCTTAACCTCCTCAATCAAAGAAGATTTAGAACCATCAACAACCACTACACCCCCATTATCAACTTCATCAAACTTAACTCCTAATTTAGTGTCATGACCCAAAATAGGGCCTAGACATGACAAGATGAATGAGGAGCTCGAAGGGTCCCCAAACAAGCCTCTTAGCTTATCATTACACATCATCACGGAAGCATGTAAATGACATAAAAGAGTAGAAATAGGTATAATGGGACAAAGGGGAAAGCTTGTATAACATCATAATCAAGAGATAGAAGTGTCAAGGCTAATACCATAGATACATAGCATGTCCAACAACACCTCTACTACATAGATAGAAAAAGGGGTCAAGATAATGCAACTGGGCTCACCCTTATAGATAAAATAGCAATAAAGAAAACTGCCCTAACACATAATAAGAGAAACATATACCAACGTCCCCGTAATGGAGGACTCAGTAAATGAATGATATCGAACTAGCCACATAGAGGAGAATGATCAACTTGGGCTCCGGTTCCTACATAGTGATATCATGTAGGCAAGAGTATGCGATAGTATGTTTGAATATACTACGTATGTAGGATGAAACGCAACAAGAGATAGGCATCAAAATCAAAATGCATAATAATAGGTAATAGATATCATATAATAATATGGCATGTATGATTATTGGTTAAGAAAATCATGCTTACATAACTCATGCTTATATAGGATATCATATGTGTAAAAGAGACCAAGCAAGATTTTCAAAGTACAAACCCCTTGGTAGGTTGATGATGATGCCACCCCATCACCCTGGTGGTAAGGTACAAACCCCTCACTAGGTTGATGAGTATAAATCCCCATCTAGGTTATCAAGGCACTAGCCCCTTGATTTGATATCAAGGTACGAACCCTCCGACAAGGTTACCCGGGCTCTTAGTCCCCCCGAATCAGGCATGGTATAATACAACACTTTATATAGATATATCATATGCATAAGCTCTTTTAATCATCATATAGTCATTCATATCATATCTCATCCTTTGAATCTTTAATTCCTCAAGAAACCATAACCGGACATTTTATCAAACATATGGAAGGTGTGAAATGCTAGTATACAACCATGCAATTTAGAGATGAAATCATGCAAGAATATACATCAAAACCCCTCATCAAATCTTACAATATATCCAAGATTTATAGCTCAAAACATAGCAAAACATTCACAACTTTACATAGCTTTAACATAGTTCATACTAGTAAATCCATTTGTAAAATCAACTTTAAATCATGCAAATACAGTAAAAAAAGAGATTAGGGCACCATGGGTGGAAGGTCCCAATGGTTGAAACCCACATACCTTGACTTTGAAGAATTTCTTGAAGAAGACTTTAATAGAGACTTGAAGCTTGAAGGAAATCCTAAGATCTAGATGAGGGTTTTAGGACTTAAATCTAGAGAAGAATATCAGTCTAAGTGTTTGAGTGAGTACTGGGGAATGTTTAGGATGATATGTGGTGAAATAAGGCTAAGTATAGGTACTTTCACATATGAGAACACTTAGGCCCAGGACATAAAATTCTTGGACCGATGTCAAAAATCAGGATAGTTTTAACACTAGTGCGTGTCGTGGAAGGAATGCGCACTTACACTATTTTTTGGCTCACTTTGAAAATTGGGATTTTGCTACGGTTTCTCTAAAATTCAGGTTAGACCTATTCCTTACTTAATTTTGCCCGATGAACAAGAATATGATGTCAAATTTTTGAAATAAAGCATGGATTTTGAGATATATGAAAATTATGATTACGGGCACTTCCGAGGCATATTTTTGGGCACTTTTTGGGGTCTTCTCAATATCTCACCCTTGGGAACATTCGTCCCCGAATATCAAAGAAATGTATGTGAGAGACGTGAATAAGATAATTTTAATGCACATAAGGATGCAATAATGCATTTAAACACCATTTTAAAATCTCAATATAACTGTAAAAATCATCATGAATTTGTCGACATAAACATGAATGCATGCTAATGATATAGGGGCTGAAACATGTGACTTGGAATCATATGAAGGACTTAGTCATTATATTAGGCTTGATTAGAGTGAATGAGGTATGAATATTGCTCCATTAAGACCGCTTCGGCTTCCTTAGAGACACCTTTGACTTAATGATCCTTTCAAAAGGACCTTGAAGAACACCACTTCCTTATTAATCAACCTTTCCCCCTTTCCGTCCAATACCTCCACCGGGACCTTCTCCTAAGCCAACTTATCCTTCCACAACACCTACAACCCCAAAGAGTTCTATAGCACTAGAGTCACCAATACATCCCCTCAATCAAAGAAGCATGAAGAACCGGACGAACCACATCTATATCCCTAGGCAAATCCCATACATATGCAACCTTACAAACTTCTTCTACACTCTAAAAGGACTCACAACCATAACTCATTTTTCAACCTTAACCACACCTATTCCACTTTGTGCCACGAACTACTGTATCCCCCTTGGGAGACAACCTCCAGTCTACCATCTTTCCGCCCAAAACTTCCAACTCTAATAAGTCCACTCTACCATCTGTCCCCCCAAAATTTCCAAATCTAATAAGGTAGAATCAAGGCCTTGTTTAAACCAGAGCTCCTCAACCAAAGAAGATTTGGAACCACCAGGAACACTATACTACCATTCTCAACTTCCCTCAACCTAACTTCCAATCTAATCAACTGATGGACACCACTAGTCTCCTCTTTGCCACCATTATCCACATATGCTAGGCTACCCATAGGCACCATACTTAAAGCACCAACCACAACATTAGCCTCAACGGGGAAATAATGCAAACTCATGTCATAATCTTTAAGGAGTTCTAACCACCTTCTTGTTATCCACAATGAACACCTATCTTATTTAGCAAACAACCTCTCATCCTCCAAGACTTGCAACACTACCCCCAAATGATTCACCAACTCTAAACAAATCAATACCTCATCACTAGAGACCACCACAAACATATCAAGAAAGGGTTTTAAGACCTTATTCAAGAAACCCACAAATGCCACCGGTGTATAAGTCAACCAAACGACTCATCAATTCTAATAATGCTCACTCCTAGTCTGAAAAGACACTTAGGGATATCACCTACCCTCAACCTCACTTGGTGACAAAACCCATACAAAAGATCAATCTTAGAGAAATGACTAACCCATTGTAGTTGACCGAATAGATCGACCATCCTTAACTATCATATTACAACCTTACAGGTTCTATACTCATTAGAAGCATGTTATGCAAGTAGCCCAAACTACCTCAAGACCTCCAACACCTCAAATTAAGTCCAACCGAGATCATAATACAAGACTCTACGTAACGATAACATAGGCAACCCTTTATAGATCTCTTCTAGCCACTATAGACTCACACAACTATCCGAGACACACCCATGAATCCTATTAGCACAAAGGAATCACACAAGAGATAGCAACTCCTGGACCTATTAAATCACCCTACTCAAGACATCGGTCAAAACATTTGCCTTACTTAGGGTCAACTATGTCATAGGAGAAGTAATAGAAGATGACCTATTAACAACCTCCGGTATTAACCTGCTAAGCCCAAAAAGCTCCTAATATCAATGAGCTCAAAGGTCTAGACCAATCTCTAATTGCCTTCATCTTACTAGGGTCTACTTTAGTACCATCACCCGGCACCACATGACCTAGGAAGGCAACCTCTTACAACCTAACTCCCATTTCTCCTATTTAGCATCTAACTTTCTTCCTTAAACTTTGCAATACTACCCTCAAATGACTCACATGCACGACCTCATTCGGAAAACAAACCATCATATCATAACCAAAACCACCATAAGCCTATTAGAATAGGGACTAAAGATTTTAATCATAAGACTTATAGGCATAACTGGTGTACTAGTCATACTAAAAGACACTACTACAATTTCAAAATATCAGAAAGAAACATTCAAGACCTCATCTACCAACAACAACAATTCTATAAACAAAAAAACTTAGGTTCAACACCTCCAATTCTCACAAGATGATAAATGCAACCCCTTAGAGATCAATTGTACCTTAAGACATGAACTGGACCTACCTCCCTTGCTACCACTTGATCACCTCCCACTCAATGACGGGCTCATTAGGGAGTCAAGGTCTAACTCTACGGTCCTACCATCCATGAAAACACAACATGTATGCAACAATTCCATCCTTGTAATGACATCAAAATCCACCATACCAACTCCAACAAGCCACAAAGCAAGCCCTAATGCAATTCAAACTCGGATCAACACCTATGGACCTCCTAGCAACCATATATTCAACAAAATGATAGACATCAAAGGTCCACACAACAACTTGGGCACACAAGAAGTCCCACAAGCAACCAAAAAGAATAGAGAAGAAATAGTGGCACAGTTGGCCTATGAATGATGCACATCAAAGGCAAAGGAACTTTAATTTACCAGTAATAGCATTGGACATCTTATCCTCTCCTTGAGCCACTTGATCGACATGACCACCTCGATCCAAAAGTTGACCACCCTTACAATCCGTTCGAACAAATGGACAATCCACTAGCTTGTGACCCACTTTACTACATCCAAAGAAAGCACTAGTGTTCCTCTGACATGGGCCATCATGGTTCTTCCCATACCCTCAACACTTGGGATTAGTCATCCCACCATAACCTCCTTTTAATTGAGCAAGAGGACAACCACTAACTTCGTGCCGAAATCCACCACAACCCAAGCAAGAATTAGACTTCTTCAAACTTAGGCCACCATGGCCCTCCCCACACTTTTGGCATTTAGGCCTTTCCACCCCCTCACTACCTCTTTTACCCCTTTTATGCTTATGAGGACACTCCTTTACCGTATGACCCATCTCCCCACAACCATAACAAGCAATATTACCTCTCAAACATCGGCCATCATGGCCTCTACCACATGTTGGGCACCTAGTATGAGGCACCCCACCACCACCACCTCTACATATGGGACTTTGGAACATGCCCTCAACACAAGCCTTATTGGCCTCACTACCTTACCTCTTACCATTTGAAGCCTCGGGAGCACTCACTTGTTGGTTGAGTTGAGTTGCCAGTGTTGCCATCGCTTTGTCCATTACCCATAAGGCATTATGAACCTCCACATTCGACATATCACCGTCTTGAGAGATATTCTGAAATGTAATGATCAGGGGTTACTAATAAGCCCTAGGGTATCTAACTCTATCACACGACATAGATCATAAAGAAGTGAAACATTTTCTAAAATGTCTCATAGCCTCCTATTCATAATTGTGGTGCACAACACTACCATGAATAAGACTCTAATTGACGCAGTGTGTTGGACTCCGAGGATCTAACAACCTAGTGCTCTGATACCAAGTTTTTCATTACACAAAATAGGGCCTAGACGTGACACGACAAATAGAGAGCCCAAAGGGTCCCCAAAACAAGCCTCTTAACTCATTATTACACATCATTGGACGCGGAAGCATGTAAATGACATAAAAGAGTAGATATAAGGGCAACGGAACTAAGGGGGAAGCTTACATAACATCATAATCAAGAGATAGAAGAGTCAAGGCTCATATCATAGATACAAAGCATGTCCAACAATACCTCTACTACATAGATAAGAGCCGGGGCCAAGACAATGCAACTGGACTCACCCTCATAGTCAAAATAGCAATAAGGAAGAGTGTCTCAATATATAATAAGAGAAACATAGACCAACGTCCCCGGAATAGAGGACTCACCAACTAGCTCGAATGATACTGAACTAGCCATATGGAGGAGGGTAATCAACTTTGGCTCCAATTCCTACACGGTGATATCATGTAGGCAAGTGTATGCATTAGTACATTTGAATATACTGAGTATGTAGGATGCAATGTAACAAGAGATAGGAATCATAACCAAAATGCACAACAATGGACAGTAGACATCATATAACAATATGGCATGTATGATCAATGCTTAAGTAAAACATGCTTATGTAACTCATGCTTATATAAGATATCATATGTGTAGAAGAGACCAAGCAAGATTTACAAAGTACAAATCCTTTGGTAGGTTGATGATAATGGCACTCTATCACCCTGGTAGTGAGGTACAAACTCCTCACTAGGTTGATAAGTACAAACCCCCATCTAGGTTATCAAGGCACTAGCCCCTTGATTGGCTATCAAGGTACAAATCCCCCAACAAGATTACCCAGGCTCTTAGTCCCCCCGGGTCAGACATGGTCTAATTCAACCCTTTATATAGAATATATCATATGCATATGTTCTTTTCATCATCATATAGTCATTCATTTCATATCTCATGCTTTGGACCTTCAGTTCCACGAGAAATCAAATCGGACATTTTATCAAACACTTGACGGGTGTGAAATGCTAATATATAACCATGTAATTTAAAGATGAAATCATGAAAGATCCATTGTAGAACCATCAATCAATGCCATGAAACACCCCCAAGAAATATACATTAAAACCCCTCATCAAATCTTATAATAGATCCAAGATTTATAACTCAAAACATAGCAAAACAGTCACAACTTTACATAGCTTTAACATAGTTCATAGACATGTTCATACTGGTAAACCCATTTGTAAAATCAACTTTAAATCATGCAAATTCAGTAAAAAGGAGATTAGGGCACCATGGGTGGAAGGACCCAATGGTTGAACCCTACATACCTTGATTTTGTGGAATTTCTTGAAGAAGACTTTAATGGAGACTTGAAACTTGAAGGAAATTCTTAGATCCAGATGAGGGTTTTGGGACTTAAATCTTGAGGGGAGTATTAGTCTAAGTGTTTGAGTGAGTATTGGGGAATGTTCAGGATGAAGTGAGGGTGAAATAAGGCTAAGTATAGGTACTTTCATGTATGGGAAGACTTAGGTCCAAGACTTTAAGTCTTGGACTGAAGTCAAAATCAGGACAATTTTAGCACTAGTGCGTGTCACGGAAGGAACGCACTCTTACACTATTTTTTGGCTCACTTTGAAAATTGGGAATTTGTTATGGTTGCTTTAAAATTCGGTTTAGACCCATCTCCAACTCAATTTTTTCCCTTGAACAAGAATATGAAGTTTGATTTTCTAGGTAACACATGGATTTTGAGATATATGAAAATTACGATTCTGGATAATTCCGAGGCACATTTTTGGGCAATTTTTGGGGTTATTTAATTTAGCCAATCAGTGAACCTCTAGACACCTTTTTGCCACCATCATCAACATGAGCTAGAATACCCATAGACACCCTACTTAAAACATCAGCCACAATATTAGCTTTGTCAGGGTGATAATCATACTCATATCATAACCTTTAAAAAGCTCTAACCACCTTCTTTGTCTCAATTTAAGATCCTTTTGGGTAAACACATACTGGAGAATCTTTTTAGGTGAACACATATTGGAGACTCTTGTAATCATAAACATATCAATATGAACCCCATACAAGTAGTGATTCCAAATTTTCAAAGCAAATACTACGGCTGCCAATTCAAGATTATGAGTGGGATAATTCTTCTCATGCACCTTAAGATATCTAGAGGCATATGCTATCACCTTACCACTTTGCATCAAAACACACCCCAAACCAATTCATGTGGTATCACAATATACAGTAAACCCTTCCAA
Source organism: Solanum ossicruentum (assembly GCA_025774065.1). Lineage (NCBI taxonomy): Eukaryota > Viridiplantae > Streptophyta > Magnoliopsida > Solanales > Solanaceae > Solanum > Solanum ossicruentum. The sequence goes on from JAOTQR010090336.1 coordinate 26,256, forward strand.
ACCTTTCAGTAGAGACAAGATAGGAGCGGAGACAAGGTTATCTTTTAACGTTTAAAAACTCTTTTCACACTCATCGTTTCACACAAATTTTGCCTTCTTTTGTGACAATTTAGTCATGGGAGAAACAATAGAAGAAAAACCATTTATAAACATCCAATAATAACCCGCCAAACTCAAGAAACTTCTAGTGTCCGATGGAGTCAAAGGTCTAGGGCATTTCTAATCACCTCTGTTTTCTTAGGATCTACCTTAATACCATCATCTGAGACCACATGTCCCAAAAATGCAATCTCTTTCAACCAAAACTCACATTTTTCATATTTAGCATACAATTTCTCCTCCCTCATGATTTTCAACACCACCATCAAGTGATCCACATGCTACTTCTCACTATAGGAATAAATCAAGATATCGCCAATAAAAATCACCACATACAAGCCAAGGTAGGGTTTAAAGACCCTATTCATGAGATCCACAAATATGCTGATGCATTATTAAACCCAAAGGACATAACCACAAACTCAAAGTGCTCATAACTAGTCTGAAAAGCCGTCTTGGGAATGTCACTCCCTCACTTTTACTTAGTCATACCCAGACCGAAGATCAATCTTAGAAAAGTGACAAGCCCCTTGAAGTTGATCAAAAAGGTCATCAATCTTTGGTAGAGGGTACTTGTTCTTTATATTGACTCTATTAAGTTGTCGGTAATCAATGCATATTCTAAGAGAACCATCCTTTTTCTTCATAAATAACATCAGTGCACCCCATGGTGACATACTAGGCCTCACGAAACCCTTTTCCAACAAATCCCTCAACTATTCCTTCAACGTCTTCAACTCCATCGGAGCCATATGGTAAGGGGAAATAGAAATAGGTTGAGTATCGGGAAGTAGGTCTATACCAAAACCTATTTTCCTTTTGGGAGGAATATTGGGAAGTTCATTGGAAAAGATATCAAGAAACTCATTAACCATTAGAACTGACTCGATAGGAAGGACTTTGGACTCAACATCCCTAACCCTCACAAGATGATAGAGACAACCCTTTGAAATCAACTTTTGGGCTTCAAGATAAGAAATGAACCTATCCCTGGCCACCAAATCACGACTTTTTCACTCAAGGACGAGCTTATTAGGGAATTGGAATTTAACCCTATGGGTTCTACAATCAATAGAAGCATGATATGCATGCAACCAATCCATCCCAATAATGACATCAAAATCCATCATATCTAATTAAACAAAATCACAAGGCAAGAGTTTATGCAAAATGAACATGGGATAATTTCTATACTCTTTCAGCAACAATGGACTCACCAACCGGGGTAGCCACTTCATAAGGTTCACACAACAATTTCAGACTAACATGAAGTGTTTTGGAAACAAAATGAGTAATAAAAGAAAGAGTAGCACCCGGGTTTATCAATGCATACATATCAAAATCAAAAACCTTTAACATACCGGTGAAGCATTACTCCAAGTCTATTGACCCATAGAGGGGTATGGCCGAGAATGTCGACGATCATCTAAATAATTCTTAGTAATCCATGGACAACATCTCGACCTATGATCCTTTTCGCCACACTCGAAACATGCACCCAAACTGGTCAAACAATCTCCCGGATGGTACTTCCCACATTTGTGGCACGAAGGATAGGCTTGAACACCAACACCCTTGCCTTTCCTTTGAGCATATGGACAATCAACAACCTTGTGGCCTATCTTGAAACACCAAAATCATGCACCCATATTTCGCCATCACGTTCCATTGTGTTTCCACCCACATTTCAGCTACCTAGGATGGTGTCATGACCCAACCCTAGGACCTAAATATGACATGGTCATTGGGGGACTCGAAGGAACCCCAAGCACAAGTCTCTTAACATATTATTACACATCCTTGGTTATGGAAGCAATTAAAAAATAATAAAAGAATAGAAATGAGGGCAAAGGGACTAAGGGAAGACTTTCATAAAATAAACATCAAAGAGTCAAAGCTCGTAGCATCAATACATAACTTGTCCAACAACACCTCTAATACATTGAATTAAGAAGGGGCCAAGACAACTTTCTAAGATCATCCTCATAGTTATAAGCATGCATCAAAAGAAAGAGAATCTTTATACATAACATAGGATCAAAGACATTGTCCCCGAAATTTAGGAACTACCAACTTGCTTTGTGAGAAATGTACTAGCCTCGTGGAGGAGGAGGATGATCTAGTGGAGCTCCACTTCCTACATGATACAACATGTAGGTAAATAGTGTACATTAGTGCGTTTGAATGTACTAAGTATGTAGGATTCAATGCAACAAGAGATAGGCAACATAATCAAAATGCATATTTAGGCAATAAATGAGCATATAACAATATAGCATGCTTGAATGATGCTTGTAGTGAAACATCCTTAGATAGAACATTTTACATGTGTAGGAAGAGACCATTATTAGTAACCAAGGCCAACCACCTCCTTGGCAAGGCGATATAAACTCTCCAACATGGTTGCATGGGCCTACCACCCCCCAAGCTAGGCGATTGAGGTATAAATCTCCCAACATGGTTGCACGGGCCTACCACCCCCTGAGCTAGGTGATTGATGTATAAACCCCCAAACATGGTTGCACGGGCCTACCAACCCCCGAGCTAGGCAATTGAGGTATATACCCCCCAATATAGTAGTTCAGGCCTACTACCCCATGAATGAGGCAATCAATCAACTTCCAACACTATAGATACCATCCATGAAATCAACACATATACACATCTCTTTAATCATCATAAAGTCACTTAACTCATATACCATACATTAGGCCTTCAACAACTCAAGAAAGTATTAACTGGACATTTTATCAAACACTTGGTGAGTATGTAGTGCTAGTATAAAACAATGCAATTCAAGAGTGAGATCATGCAAGAAAACTGTAAGTAAATTAACCCACTAACGCTTAGTAATAACCTCATGCAACCCTTCGTCAAATCTCAAAATAGATCATAAATTTGTAGCTCAAAACATGCTTAAATATTCACAAGTTTATGAAAACCCAACATAGTTCATAGTCAAATTCATAGTAGGTAATACCCATAAGTAAATCAACTTAGAAACATGCAATTTGCGTAAAAAAGAAGGTTGGGCACCATGAGTGAAAGGATCCAAAGGTTGAAACCCACATACCTTAGCTTTGGAGAATTCCTTGATGAAGATTGGATTAAGAACTTGAAACTTGAATGAATTCCTTAAGACCCAGAAGTAGATTTGGCACTTAAATTTTGAGTGAAATATTTGTCTAATGGTTTGAGAGAGTATTGGGGAATGTCTTGTATGATATGGTGTTGAAATATGGCTAAGTGTAGTATTTTCACATATGGGAAGACTTAGGCCCAAGGCCCAAAACAACCAAAAATATCCAATAGGAAAATAGCATTCGGATCACCCACATATTTCCTCAACATGGATATATGAAAGACCGGATAAACCAAGTCCATTTTCACTAGGAAACTCCAACTCATAGGACACCTTACCAATCTTCCTCAACACCCTGTAAGGACCCACACATCTTAGACTCAATTTACCCTTTTTACTAAAATGAACCACAGCCTTCATGTGTGTGAGACAGTCAAATAGACCCAATCACCAACTTTTAATTCATGGTCCCGTCTCCTCATATCGGCATAGGACTTTTGACGAATTTGGGCCATTTTCTAACTTAATCAATCTTACCTTCTCCATAGCCTCCATGACCAGATCCGGACCCCACAATGCCATTTCTCCCACTTCAAACCATCCAACCGGCGACCTACAATGCCTACCATAGAGGGCCTCAAAAGGAGCCATACCAATGCTAGAATGATAACTATTATATAAGCAAACTCAATCAATGGAAGATGATCGTCCCAACTACCCTTAAACTCCAAAATACAAGTTTTGAGCATATCCTAGAGAGTGTGGATAGTTCTTTCGGCTTGTCCATCCATTTGAGAGTGAAAGGTCATACTAAGCTTAACTTTTGTACCAAGACCTCTTTTGAAGGACCTCCAAAAGTGAGAAGTGAATTACGCACCATGACCCGACATGATGGACAAGGGCACCCCATGCAATCTAACCAACTTATGAATGTACAATTTAGCATAGTCTTCGGCCCCATAAATAGTCTTAACCATCATCCATCAACCACAAACAAATATGATCAAAACCCTTTCTAGTCTTAGGCAACCAAACCACAAAATCCATGTTAATTTCCTCCCACTTCCAAGTAGGAATCTCTATATCTTGAGTTAGGCCACCTGGTCTTTGGTGCTGAACTTTAGCTTGTTGGCAACTATGACAACCGGATACAAATTTAGCAATGTCTTTCTTCATTACTCCCCACCAAAACACATCCCTCAAATCTCTATAAATCTTGGTGGAACCGAGGTGAATAGAGTAAGAAGAATTATGAGTCTCATCAAGAATCCACTTTCTCAAGTCATCCATAGAAGGAACACACAACCTACCTTGGTACCTAAGGGCACCACCTCCCCCTTGGGAGAAAACCACCACGTTGCCCTCTCTCACTAATGCCTTCAATTCTAACAAGGAGGGGTCAAGATCTTGCTTTGCTTTTACCTCATCAACCAAGGAAGATTTTGAACCATCAACAACCACATTACCACCACAACCTCTTCCAACCTAACCCCTAATCTAGCCAACCAATGAACCTCCCTAGCCACCTCTTTGCCCCCATAGTAACATGATCTATGATACCCATATATGCCCTACTCAAAGCATCTGCCATAACATTAGCCTTGTAAGGATGACAACGCACACTTATATCACAATCTTTAAGAAGTTCTAACCATCTTCGTTGCCTCAAGTTGAGATATTCTTGAGTGACACATATTGGAGACTCTTATGATTAGTAAGCACCTCAACATGCACTTCATACAAATAATGATACCAAATTTTCAAAGCAAATACCACGGCGGCAAATTCAAGATCATGAGTAGGATAGATCTTTTCATGCACTTTGAATTTTCTAGAAGCATAGGCTATCACCTTACCATTTTGCATTAAACCCTTCCTACAGAGAAAAGATAGGAGCAAAGACAAGCTTATCCTTCAAAGTTTGTAAACTCTTTTCACACTCATCGGTCCACATAAATTTTTCCTTATTTTGAGTCAACTTAGTCGTGGGAGAAGCAATAGAGTTTACAAACCTCCGGTAGTAACCCGCCTAGACCAAGAAGCTTCTAATATCTGACGGGATCAAAGGTCTAGGGAAATTTCTAATTACTTCCGTCTTTTTAGGATCCACCTTAATACCGTTCCCCGACACCACATGACCTAGAAAGGCAAATCTTTCAACCAAAATTCACACTTCTCATACTTAACATGCAACTTTTTTTCCCTCAATTTCTGTAGCACCACTCTCAAATGACCCATATGCTCCTTCTCACTATTAGAGTAGATCAAAATATCATCGATGAAAACCATAACAAAAAAATCAAGGTAGGGCTTAAAGACCCTATTCATAAGATCCATGAATATAGCCGGTGCATTAGTCAACCCAAAAGACATAACCACAAATTCATAATGCCCATCCATACCTTGTCCAGGAGGTTGTCTTAGGAATGTCACACTCCCTCACTTTAACTTAATGATACCCTGACCAAAGATCAATCTTAGAGAAGTGACTAGCCCCTTGAATTTGGTTAAATAAATCATCAATCCTTGGTAGAGGATACTTATTCTTGATGATGACTTTATTAAGTTGGCAGTCAATACACATTCTAAGGGACCCAAACTTCTTCCTTACAAACAATACTGGTGCACCCCAAGGTGATTGGCTAGGCCTAATAAAACCCTTCTCCAACAAGTCCCTCAATTGCTCCTTCAACTACTTTAACTTCGTCGAGGCCTTATAGTAAGAGGGAATAGAAATGGGTTGAGTGTCAGGAAGGAGATCAATACCAAAGTCTATTTCCCTTTCAGAAGGAACACCGGGAAGGTCATTACGAAATACATCAAGGAACTCATTTACAACTGAAACTAACTCTATGGGAAGGACTATGGACTCCACATGCCTAACCCTTACAAGATGATAGAGACAACCCTTAGAGATCAACTTTTATGCAAGAGATAAACCTACCCTTGACCACCACATTATGACTCTCCCACTCAAGAACGGGTTCATTTAGGAATTGCCATTTGGCCCTATGGGTTCTACAATCAATAGAGACATAATATGCATGCAACTTATCCATCCCAAGAATGACACTAAAATCCACCATATCCAACTCAACAAGATTACAAGGCAAAGGTTTATGCAAAATACAAATGGGACAATTTCTATAGACTTTTCTAGATACAATAGATGCACCAATGGGAGTAGACACCTCATAAGACTCACACAATAATTCGGGCTCAACATGAAACTTATTGGCAACAAAAGGAGTAACAAAAGAAAGAGTCACACCCGGGTCTATCAATGCAAACACATCAATATCAAAGACTTTTAACATAGTGGTGATGACATCAGGCACCTCATCAATCCCTTGTCTCCCTTGGAGTGCATAGAACCGATTATGCCTTGGGGCACCACCTTCTTGACCTCCTCTCCCCAAAGGAATCGCATTAGCACCCCAGCCTTGTAGACGAACATCTTTACTCTTGTTGCAATTATGTGGACAATCCATTTCCTTATGACCCTTTCCACATTTTGGATACATAGCATTAGGAACCATACCACCATCACCTTGGGCCTTTGGGTAGTCATTGGAAAACTGTCACACCCCAAAGTCCAGTTAGGGCGGACTGGCACCCGTTGCCGATAAGGCTCAGGAGAACCAACCTATATCTATGCGCTTTGTATACATATTATAAGGAAT